>VUQR01030835.1:16968-34472 GCA_015108515.1 Hemichromis elongatus
CCCCAGCTGTGACAATGAAGAAGAACAAAGCCAAGGCAAGCAGCAATGTTGAGAAGGAGTTTGTGTTCGAGTTCAGGGCAGGCAAACACAACTGTGTCCTCAAAGTGCCCCTGCAGTTTCCTGTGCAGGAGAACATCAGTGACCTTCATGGACGCCTGATGCTGCTGCATAAAATACCCTGCTACTTAGAAAGTGGTGAGATTGTTGTTCGTTTGCGGGTCTTCCCTTCCATGTGTTACATTTAGGGCCTAAACCACGGCCCTAAATGTAACACAAGACAGCTAGAAGCTGCACTAAAGCATTTGATTACAGGAGCTTGTTACATCATATTACATCATATTTCTTATAAAAAGCTACAGAGTTGCACTCTTTCACTTTGCTTGCACAGAACTGAAAGTCTTTTTTTTTAATATCTGCTTTGTGTGCTTTGCTCTAGAACTGAAAAACTTGCTTTCCAGTTTCGTTGAGAAGGAGACGATTCTCGATTATGACAGAGAGGCAGAGCTGGCCCTGCAAAGACTCACGGCAGGAGACATGGATGTAAACAAGCTCACCAGTGCATGGACCAGGTCTTACGTGGAGGTGATAATGCATTGCATTGTGTTTTTATTGTGTTAAACTCCGGACTGTGTGAACTCGGTCCTGGGTACGAATCTGTCAGACACCTGGGGCCTTTGGCTCAAAGTTCAAAGACGTGCATGTTAGGATAATTCAAGTGTAAGTGGTTGTCTGTCTCTGTGCGTCCACCCTGTGACGAGCTGGCGACCCATCCAGATGCCTGGTACTACACAGCAGGAATTGGCGGTTTCCATGTAACTTAAGGGTGAACCCTGAGTTTTCAGAATGAAGAGGGTGGTTCAGTTCTTACTAGGGTACATCGCTTGAAGACCTAACATGCTCTGGAGCAGGTTATGTTATAGAGATGAGCAGGTACACAATCACCTCTTTCAGGTGATCACCTAATCGGTTCTCCAGAAATTTCTGGAACATTCCTCTGCATGGAGAGTGGGAGTGTCCTAAAGTTTATTTTAATTGCATTTAAAAGTTTTGTCTGTCTCTTGGCATCAGTAAGAAATATAGATTCTTAGATCTAACTGTTAGGATTCCTTGATTATTTCTTTTAAATATTAATATTATATTTAGTCTGTATTATGTGTTTAACCTTTTCATATTTCTCTAATGTTATAGTTTTAATTTCCTTAGCAAACTTATATGTTTGTAATCAACCAGATGCTGTCAATGCCACCCTTTCTGTGTGAATGCACTTGTAGCCAGATTGATAACTCTTGGTTAACTAATTGACTAGAACCCCCATCATGTGACCGGCCGCTTAGCCTGATTGCTAATGTTAGAATAACTGAAAGATACTGTGGATATGTTGAAGTCCAGGCCCCATATTATATTTAATATATATTTTAGATAAGCAGTTAAGAAAATGGATAGTTCACAGGTCAGCCTTTCTGAAAATCACCTAGGATTTTCACATTTAAAAACCATAGTTGCCTCCACTAGGAGGCTGAGGGGCAGCACTGGCAGCTGCCAGTATTACAGTTTTACTGCCTTAGTTGTTTGTACCACCTTACAGCAAGTTGTTTCTCTTTCTGATGTTATTTATTTTGGGCTGAAAGATGAATAACTTTAATTAAATACATTTAACTTCATACACGAGATATTTCATTGACATAAATTTTGCAGGTACAAATAATTTGTTTTAAAGTAAAGTCTAGTTTGGTGCTTGTATAACTAATCGTCCACACGGACGTTACAATCACAGTTCAAGTTTAGAGCTGATGTCTGTTACAGAAAACATCTTCCGTATGTGTCGCTGTTATTATACTAACCTACAGTAACTTACCCCACTGTGTGTTTAAACTGTAACTTCAAAATGCTATTTGGGAATTAGAATAAGACAGCGTGATGCAACTGTCTCATTTCAGTGACATGGGAAACAGATTTGATTCAGTATAGAAATGTGTAAAACTGTGGACAAATGTTTCTGTTAAAAATATCTATTAATGTTATGGACTGTACTTTTTAAGCTTGGCAGGTTTTCCAAAAATACATTTCACACTGGCTGCTCATCACACCCTGGTAACTCCATATTTCTGCAGTAGCACAGCAGAGTTGTTTGGAAGAGTCCTTGAACACTCTCACTAACTTTGGAGCAGTCATGGATCATTAAAGTCATTTAAACAGAAGTAGAGCAGTAATTGATTATTCATGAGTTCTGGAAAAAAAAAAACCCTAAACAAACAAACAAAAAAATCTCATTACATGAGCCCTCATGCTGTGTTTAATGTCTCTCACAAGCTTTTTGCTTGGTTACTTTGATGCATTTCCAATCAGAGATGGGATACGTCGCAGCACTTTCACATGCCTGAGAATTGAGTCATTACTTTTGTGCCGTGGCTAAATACAAAACAAACACAATTGTTAGATGCAGATTTTGTGGTTTTATGATGAAATCCTGTATGGTGTGTTCACCGAGACATTTATTTAAACTCAAATGCTTCATTTCATGTTTAAGGAAGGTCAGTGAGATCTGCTCTGTCTGCCACTGCACTCAGACATTTAGGAGTTTGCCTACAGTCACACATGGACGCTTTCCAGCCTGCATGGTGTTTGTTGCCTAAACATTCTCACGTCTGTGTAAATGAGGGGTTTTCGCACTAAAGTATACTGTTATTTTGCATGTAATCTTAGATGGGTCAACTAGCCTCCTATGTTTTGCAGGTCATAACCACGACTCTGTATTTGATTGTTTGGCCCTTACTTCTGCTGCAGATAAGCTGCTTGCTTATTGTTCTTTCTCACAGTCTGCCTGATCATCAGCCAGCATGGTTCCGCACTATACCTCCACCTTTCTTTAAGTGCTTTCATCTGCCATTAAAACATAAAAAGGGGGGGAAAAAAAGTGTTCTGCTCTCTGTCGTCACTGTTGCAGACTACGCTGGAACATGCTCGGCCTGAAGAGCCAAGCTGGGATGAGGACTTTGCCAATGTGTACCATGAATTGATCCACTCCCCCGCCTCAGATACTCTCCTCAACCTGGAGCACAACTACTTCGTTAGCATCTCCGAGCTCATCAGTGAGAGAGATATGGAGATTAAGAAGCTTCAAGAGAGGTTGGTGTTAGGTGGGATTTTATTGGGATTTCCTGAACATGTTTTTTCTGTCTTATTTCTAAATATTTATTACCAACAGTTTCACCTTCAGTTTTTTAGGCAATGTTAGTTCTCATCTCTCCCCTCTAACACAATTACTATCAAATAGATCATCATCTTAAGTTTCTTCCACGGACTCTTTCCTTTAAGCACCCACACATAAGATTATTTAATATCTGCTTCCTACCACAGACAGAGAGCTTTTTTTTTAATCATATACAAGTTTTATGAATATTTATGTACTTTCTCAGCAATCTGTTTAAAATCAATAAATGCTTTCCTGTTTTGTAGGCAAGCAGCAGAAATGGACAAAGTCATGCACGAGCTGGGAAACACGCTCAGTGACCAGGATGTAAATGCAGTAGCTTCTCAACACTTTGATGCACAACAGGTAAAGCTGGGGTGCTCAGTAGTTGTGTTAACAGAAGTGTAGCTTAACTTCAGTGGAGAGCCAAAAACATTATTTCACCTGTGATGCAGTTGGTTGGTTTCTTCAGACGTTTTGTTTAAGGCCCTGAACGTTTGACATTGTTGTCGCTAAACAGGTCCTCGAAAACAAGTGGGCAAGCGAGCTTAAGCAAGTGACGGGAATTCAGAAGCATGAATATCAAGAATGGGTCGTCAAACTGCACCAGGACCTGCAGAAATCCAACAACAGCAGCAAAATAAAGTCAGTTCTTCTCAGTGTGTGTGTACAAACACAGAAGGTCTGTTACAGTGTTCGGTTTCTCTGTGTGTGCATACTGCAGTGCAGTCTTTCTTTGTGTTTGCTCATTTGATATATGAAACCGTGCTTTCTGCTCCCATTTACCTGAGGTAGGCTTTTCAGGTGTGTGACAATACCCTTTCAGATTTCTAGGTATAACAAAAACAGTCGATTTGAGATGATAAACAGTGGAGTCAGCTGCTTATTCTTACTCTTTCCTGCAGTGACTGCAACATCATTATCTGATGGTTGTTGTTTTTGCGGGCTGGGGTTTGTATGTGCTGTGATAATAACACTGGTAAAACAGGTTGATTAAAAGCCAAAGGGCCAGATTTACTAGCTTAATGCTGGTTTGTGAAATTTAACACACAACACAGAGGACATGAGACTCGCGGTTGTATTTCCACAACACATTTTTTTAAACTTGAAAGGCTCTATAGTGCTAAGTTGTGCACACAAAGAGCTCCCTAACATCACCGAGCACATCTCATTTGTTTTTTTGTTTCTCTCGTGTCACACACCACAGCTAGTAACATGCAAACATGTTACACTGATGTTTAATGTCTAACAGCCATGCGATTCAGGTGTCACTGAATGTAATGTGTAATGTTGTAGAAACTCAACCAGCTGTTCCCCACAGCTGGTTGAGTTTCAGTCTTTTCTTGGATTTCAAATAAATCCCAACAGCATCAAACAGGAAGCAGGAAAAGCAAGGCTAAGGTGTGCAGTCAGGTGTGTGCCATGGTAGGAGTAACTTTTAAGCAGATTAGTCACAAACATGAAGAGAAAAAACGTTTTGCGTTCTTCTACACCTCAAACAGGTGAGCTGTTTTATTCCGCTGTGTCTTCCTGGTCTGTGAGAAACGGATTTTAAATTCCATGCTGCTGTATTATTATTGCCATTTTTCAAGTGACAGCCTGTGCCTGTGTTGTTAGCGGATTGCCCGTGCACTCATCAGGTCTGCTAGTTTGCAACCTGCTAATTTGGGTTGTTGAACTGGCATGTCTGTGTCTGCCTTTGTAAATAGGCGGTTTGATAGCAAATGAGCAAAAGTTTCCACTCCTATGGGTGCTTTCTTTTTTTGCAAAATGCAACTTTGCACTTCTCATGTGTGACCCGAGAACTCGACAGGAAGTCAAAAGGAGACAAAAGCTAGGTAGCAGGATTTTAATAACAAATGTCAAAAAGTTGAGTCATGAAATGACATGAAGCCGATCAGCTGCTTTCCATCTTCACCTAACGACAAAACTAACCTTAACTGGTAACAGCTGCACATTACTAACACTATACTACACTACTACTATAAGCTGCTTACTACTCTAAAGGACAGTCTGCATTTACGTAGACATTAAAGCAATTTCCAGAGGTCAAAAACTTGACTTGTTTGACTGATTTTGAGCTTTGTAGAATCAGTTCGGACTGTCGTCTCGAGAAACAAGTGAAAAAAGTCTAAAAGTGGTTAACAGTCATGTCAAATGGCTGCTTGAATTCATTTCTTACACTATTTAGCATGTATTGAATATTCTGACCAAAGATATCACTAGGACATGAGTGCTAGGGGGTTCTGAGCCAACGTGCTGACCCTGCATTCTGTTGTTTTTAAAGATGAATATCATCACGTCATTATGTGTGGGTGAAACTGAAAACATTCGACATCAGCACTCGGAGCGTTTTTTTCTAAATGTGCATTTTTATTTAAAGCTACGAAGGGAAAATGTAAACAGAAAGTGAGAACTCGAGTTTTGATCTCTTTGATAAAGTGTCTGTACTTCTTCGTCCGTTTCCCACATTTAAATAAAACCTGGTTCCACCTGAGGCTCATATTGAGCTCGTCAACAAGGCATTTTGCTAAACCGTAAAGCAACGTTTGATTTATGAGTTACATCATTGCCCCCTTCATGTTTCTTTGAACTACGTTTTTTGAAACACTAACTGTATTGCTTGGCCATGGGATCAAACTCTTCACTTTATTAACCTGTTTAACCCACACCCACTCGCCCACTGAAACTCAACTAAAGCTTAAGCTTTTAATAACTCTGTTCTATAAAATGATTTGCTTGAATTCATAGACATGCTAAGGATTGATATCTCTGCACTCTCAATTTTCTAGTGAGGAGATTAAGGTGCAGCCCAGCCAGCTGTCAGAGGCTGTGGATTCGGGTTCCAGGATGTTCGAGGAACAGCCTCAGCTGGAGGAGAGCTTCACCATACACTTGGGTACTTCACATGCTTCCCTGGTATTTGTGCAGGGCTCAAGGATCGCTGTGACAATTAACAAAATAAAAATTTACAGGAGCGCAGCTAAAAACGATGCACAACCTGCGGCTGGTCCGAGCAGATGTGCTGGACTTCTGCAAACACAGACGACACGGCAGCAGCGGCGCGAAGCTGCGGCGGCTACAGACGGCTCTTTCGCTGTACTCCTTCTCACTCTGCGGTCTGGTGCTCCTGGTCGATAACAGGGTCAACTCCTACAGTGGCATCAAGAGAGGTAAGGGAGCATGTGGTGTATAACGTTGTTACACACACATATATGAATGTGTGTGTATGCTGAGTCCTACTTTTTCCTGCAAAGAGTCATTTTTGGCAGTTTAATGAACTGTAATGTGGACATTTTATTTCTGTTTACCTTCTCTTTTCTTTTACTGGGAGAAACCCAACTTTCTTTAAGTGTTTGGTTACTTACTGTAGGTTTCATTCTCCTTTAAGCTTGTACTTAAAGACTAACCAGTCATTTGGTTCCATTGTGTTGGAGTTCATCAGTGGCCTACTCTATGTCCACCCACAGACTTTTCAACTGTGGCAAAGGAGTGCACAGACTTCCACTTCCCCTGTCTAGAAGAGCAACTGGAGGAGGTGCAGCAGGTGGTGCTCTACGCCAGAGCCCAGCGGAGCAGCAAGCAGAAATATCAGCCTGGTGAGACATTTTGCAAAAAGAAAGATTTGTGAGTGTCACGGTCTCAGCCTGGGCGCACTGAAGTCTTGGGGAATAAATGTGATTATTCTCAACGCTGTGGTTGTTTTTTAACAGTTTCATTCACCCCCATCCTTTAGGAAAACAAGATGTTTATCTCCTATTTGAATACCGTAATATAACATATGAGTAAAATTCAAGCCTTTCTCAAACAAACAATAAAAAAAAGAATCGGAGGGAAGTAAAAGCACATACTTGGCTGTATGAGTCTGGCTCTTACACGAAGCTCGCAGTGAAAGGCTTCTCGTGGAGCTGGAACATTTCAGTTTTATGCTAGCAGGGTGAGAGGGGGATTAAGCTGTCAGGAAATAGAAGATGTTGATTTTATCCAGATTCTTATCACAGCATAAGTGATTTACTGGGGAGACATGTATACATACAGGCCCACTGGCTTCCAAGCCTTTCACTGATCCGCTACTCACATTCATTGTCCCTATGAGATAGTTTGATGAGCATTTTTCCTGCTGATTTGTGGTTTATTCTGCTATCCTGTATTCTTACAGAGACCCAAAAGAACGGCGGTGACGATAAGAGTAAAAATGTTGAAAGAAATCCCTCTAATATCTCACCAGGTGATGGATTTGAATTAAGAAAACAATTTGTGATTATCCAGCAGATTATTTTTAGAGCATCATTTTTATATTGTAACTGTCCGTCTGCTACATCTCTTCCTAAAGGTGAGTTCTATATCACACGGCACTCCAACCTGTCAGAGGTCCACGCCGTCTTCCATCTGTGTGTGGATGACAACGTCCGTTCAGGGAACATCACTGCCCGCGACCCAGCCATCATGGGCTTGAGAAACATCCTCAAGGTGTGCTGCACTCATGACATCACCACCGTAACCGTTCCTCTGCTGCTCGTCCACGACATGTCAGAGGTAAGAAGGAGCTGTGAATGCTTGCATGAATGCAGATGCGAGGGAAAAAGCTTATATCCTCCATATTGTATTATAATAATCTTAGTGGCGCAATGACTGTAAGTTTATTGGACCAGCAGACATCCAGGTATTGTGCCTTCAGTGTCTTCTTTAGTACACAAGTACACAAACTTAGGGTGAGGGATAGTTTAGGGGCAGGGATAGCTCAGTAGGTAAAGTGGTCGCCCCACGATCGGAAGGTCGGGGGTTTGAATCCAACTCCTACCCTGAGGTAGGTACTGTCCCTACACCTACACACTGCTCCCCAGGCGCCTGATTGGTGGCTGCCCACTGCTTCACTGGGTGAATGGGTTAAATGCAGAGGAGTAATTTTGCTACGGGGACTAACACATACACATTATAAACTCAATCAGATTTCTCCAAATAGAAAAATTATCAGGAAACACAATACAGGTAAGCTGGACAGATGCATTGTTGGGTTATGAGAAAAGATTGCAGGGTTACCTTGGATGAAAAAAGTCAATAAAAGGAAGTTTCATTTGGAGTGCTCCTATTTGTTAGATGAGCCTTAGTATATGTATTTGTACTGCACTAACACAGTTGTAATAAAAAGTAAAGTTAATTGAAACTTTAGTGATTAATGGTGTTGGGAAATGTTCTCAAAGCGGCTGATGTTGAAGGAAGGTGTCTGAGCTCAGCTGACCGCGGCCGATATGTTTGGTATTCGATCACTCTGGCTCTGGACCTTGTGCTTTGTAGCCTTCTTTCCTTGTGTTACCTGTTTGGAGTTCTGCTGTTTGATACAGGTAAAAACAGAAATGAGGAATAGTTCTCTCTGAGGTTTTGAGTAATCAGGCTCAGTTACAGCTGCTATGAATTGTTACTCAGCGATGTTGTAACAGGGCCGCTCTCATTGTAATGTTCTTCTGTGCTCTGTGGTTTTACACTTGTGTCACACCCCAAATCCCGATTGCTCTCAGCACACCCAAAGTCTTTACTTTCATTCAGCCTTCGCTTATTCGTGTAGGGTAACACTTGGCTCGTTGGACACCAACTGTAAATTCAGACTACAACGTTGTTGGGTCACCAGTGGGCCTGTTGACTCGGTCCTGCTGAGTATATGAACAGCGACTGTCAGCACTCACATGTTAGCGCCAAAAAACAGAAAAAGCCTCAACCTGGTTCAAGCGGCCATTTTTACCGTTTTCCTGTGAAAATAGCAGGATTTCTTTTTCTAAAATGATGTGAGGAAGTCTTCTTTTTTTAAGTCTGCTGAATTGGTTTCTTTGTTTTTAATCCCATTAGATGTCCTTTGTTGGTTAGTTAACTGAGTAATATTACCAATAATAACATAATCAATTCAACAAGCCTCTTTATACAGTCCACCGATGCCTCATTTTTCTTCATGTGCCTTATCATCAGAGTTTTGTTGATGTAGATAAAGTTTTCAAGCCTTGAGAACCAGAGGATACTTAATTGATGGCTTCTCATTTCAAAACCTTCCATCTGGCAGCTTCTTTTTCAGGCATTTCCCTTTTGAGGATAGATGTTTGCCTGTTTGTACAAGCCTATTGTAGCATTAAAACAACTGGTACAGTTTGTCTACATGAACTACAGACCACAATCCAAATCCAGCACGGCTGTTCCTCTTGTTCTTATTTTAGTTTTTCTTTTTCCTTTGAAGTTTGAGGAAAGAGATTCACATAATAAATGCCCAGTGACACTATAATATATGTTTAAAGGTTTGTGGAGAGACTGCTATGTTCATTTTTCTTGCTGTAAGAAACACTTTTGTTCTTGCCTCAGCTTTTTAGCAAAGAACAAAACTGTTGTCTTTAGTGTTCCTGTTTACGGTTCAGTCAAAGCAAAAAGCTAAATGAATGTTCAAGTGCGTCAAAAATCCTTCACTAAAGTCTGCGCAGTTTATCCAAGTACAAAACGTACAAGTAAACGAAAGAGTGTGTGTGTCTGTGGCAAGCACTCTGTGTTACACTCCTTGCGGTGAGAAAGGGTAGTTTGCAGGATGAGATCATTGTGTGCAAGCTGCAGCAGAATCCACTCAAAGGAAATGAGGCGTGCTAGACACAGAAAGTGTTTGATATCATTGACTTAACAGAAAGTGTCTAATCCAACGAACATTTTGCAAAGTTCCGTTTAGACATAGTTTTCTAATAGGATGCTTTGGTTTTGACACAAAATACACAATATAAAAGGTTCTCTCTGCTCTACTCTGTGGTGTTGAGGACTATATGTAGCTCTATGTGAAGTAATGTTGTGGACACAGTATCTAAGTGCGTACTGTATTTAGTGTTCTGTAATTTTAATGGTAAATGGCCTGTATTTATATAGCGCTTTACTAGTCCCTAAGGACCTCAAGGCGCTTTACATCACAGTCATCCACCCATTCACACACACACATTCACACACATTGGTGATGGTGAGGCGTAGTGTAGCAGAGGCGAGGCTGCCGGACACTGGCGCCACCGGGCCCTCTGACCACCACCAGCAGGCAACGGGTGAAGTGTCTTGCCCAAGGACACAACGACCGAGACTGTCAGAGCCGGGGCTCGAACCGGCAACCTTCCAATTACAAGACGAACTGCCAACTCTTTGAGCCACGATCGCCCCCCTTAAAATCATTCAACACCAACTCGTTTCTTTGCTTTCTCTCATCATATTAAAATGCTTTATAGTTTATTTTTTTAGCACAGGTATATGACACTAATAAAGATAACATTAAAAATTCAATGTGAATATTTCGAATTTGAAAAAAATTGAAAGAGAAAGGCCATTGCCAAAATGTCTTTTGAAACATTGTTTCACATTACAAAAGCTTAACTAAGATCACGTCAGTTTGTCCTGTTTAGTCTGTAGAGCTCGTTCCCTACAGGTAACAAAGGTGTCACATGAAATCTTTTTAACTATTTATTTATGTCAGTCTACGTTTACAGCTCTTTCTCCGGTGCCATGTGTCTCATTTAAACCAACCTAAGCTCAGTGTTGTCACTTCTCTCTTCATTGCAGGAGATGACCATACCA
This sequence comes from Hemichromis elongatus, assembly GCA_015108515.1. Taxonomy (NCBI): domain Eukaryota; kingdom Metazoa; phylum Chordata; class Actinopteri; order Cichliformes; family Cichlidae; genus Hemichromis; species Hemichromis elongatus. The sequence goes on from VUQR01030835.1 coordinate 27,734, forward strand.
TGGTGTCTTAAACGGGCGGAGCTGGTATTCAAATGCGTCAAAGGTAACATTAATGTTATGCATAGCTGTATTACTGTATTTATGGACATTACCGCTGTTAAACCAGCAATTTCCAAAGTACCTACTGTGCCTATTGGTCATTTGGTGTTTTTTTGTGTTTTGTTCAGCCCTCTGTCAAACATAAACATGGAGAATAGTTAATACCAAGTTAATTTATTATGTGTTTTAATACACAATAATGGTACATCACATGCAAAAATTAAAGAGTGAATGGTGATATTCATGCTAAATAATAAATACTATAAATGCATTTTCTTTGCAGGTTTTATGATGGAAATGGCCTCGTGGGACGGAGGTGTGTCACGCACAGTCCAGTTTCTAGTGCCAAAGGTGAGATCAGTATGTGCCGCGTGTAATTCAGGCTTCAAAACTTCTACCTATGGATACACTGTTGTTCTCTGAGTGACTGCCTTCCGGCAGTGCTTCATGATTCTTTTAAAGAATTGTATACTTAAGGTCTCGCATGTACATAATGGTAACAAAAGGCACACCTGGCTTTGCAGTGCATGCCTCCGAATGCACACTAGGAAGAGTTGACTGCTTGAAAAGCGTGCCATAAATCATAGATTACAGAGCTTTAGGTTATTTTAGCTCCATATTTACACTGCTGTGATAAAAGAAAGCTCAGAGACTCAATCACATAAATGTGTAATAAGCAGTGGGATTAGCGTGGAGCTTGCCAACACTGAGGTGTAATCACTTTCACTGCGTTAGGAATCCAGCTCCTATTTTAATTTGTGATTAAATAAGTTACAAGGGAAAAAATATTCAGGTTCAATTTTAAAGCGAGGTTTTCTGCTATATTTTAAAGTGATTGACGACCGTTTCTATTTCCGAGTGCTATACGTGTAGAGATTTTGTGGTTTGTCAGGAAGGCGGTGGATCCTATAGAATGAGCTCCCGCTGACAGGATAAGATGATAAAACAAGTGTCATCAAAGGACTTTGACTGTACTGGCTTCCTGTCAGCTACATGCTCAGACACCATTCGAAATAGCAGCTACTGAAATGACATTGTTGTCTGCACCTCAAAGAAATACTGTGTCTAAATATATGCCGTGTGTTTGCGGGACTGCGCTTCTGCCGTAAGATTACTTAACATTCTTATTTGACGGCTGGCAGTGCTCAGAGTGACAAACAGCAGGTCCCAGCTGCTATAGCTCACTTCATTTCAGCATCTTGACTAATGAGGACACTACAGAGGCTGTTAATACTTGACTGGACACAAACAGTTGAGCTGTATTTTTGCTTTTCGTGGACTTTGGACAGCGTCTTTCCATGATCACAGTGCAAACCTCAGTCCCCTTTCTGCTCACTAACCTGGTCACCCCTCTGTGTGTCTCTTTGTACTGACAGACTATTTCAGAGGAAATGTTCTACCAGTTGAGCAACATGCTGCCGCAGATCTTCCGCATCTCCTCTACCCTTACTCTCACCTCGAAGCACTGATTGGTTGATGTGCACCTCAGGTCATTCAGGCAAATGGAGACACTTATTTTGAAGAGATCAAAAAGTAAAGTCTTTTTTGTTTTGTTTAGTTTTTTAAACTAGGACTAAAATAGAGACTTTGTGACATACATAAAAACAATTAAGTTATGGTGGCATTAAGTGCAAAAGGATTTTTGTCTGAAATTGATGAACTTTCCTATTATTGCACCTTCCAAAGCTACTCACTCTGTATACTTCTGACTGAAAGAGGAGTGGATTCACTGGCAAGCTAAAACAGCTGCTGCACTTATCATTTTAAGTCTCCAGGGTGTGGTTCTGGTGACAGAGTTTTCTTACATTAGCTGCCAGTACTGCAGACATTTCAGTTTTCTTTTAAAGCTGCGATCTGCAACTTTGGTCACATTCAAGCTGCTTGAAGTTGGTACGCAGTGAAAATGCACTTTACAGCCAAGAGTGTAAAGTGGGCTGAGTGGAACTGCAAAAAACTTGCAAATTGCAAAATGTGACTTTCATGGTTGTCGTAACCTTACTTTTTTCTTTTTACACTATGTTGATTATTGGAAAAAAAACAACCAATCTGGGTTCAAACTTGAATACTAATTTTGATGTTGACATCTCGTCCGTCATATTTAATTCTTAAAGAATTCCTTATGGCGACAGACGATCTTACAGTTCAGCCATCCAATGAGCTTTAGCAGCATGATGTCGTGGTGCTGTGGCTTCATGCTGGGGGTGGGGTGTTCTCAAAAGAAGTGACATGGACTTGGCTCTTTTAGTCCTAATGACAAATTGCATTGCTGCTCATATGAGCGGTGTGCTTGTGAATTTGTACTGCATTGCAGAGAGTTGTGGCGACTACTGCTAACTCTCTGTGGGAGTGAGAATGTGTATAGGCCCCCTCACCTGTGTAACAGTAGATGGCACTGCTCCTAAAGACAAAAATGTGAAAAAGAGTAACTGTACTTGAACGCTTTGCTTATGAGAGAAAACGTTTTGCCTATTGAAATTCATCTCAAGCTAAACCTGAGGGAAACGGCACTGAAAGTACAGCTCAGTTGTATTTGATGTTAAACACTTAGATGTGCACTCTGTATATTTACTTTATATGTCTACATTTTTTATGTTTAATAAAGTAACACTCTCTGCACTGCTGTGGTGTATTCCTCATAAGCTTCTGTTGGGATTTAGTCCTGGATGATTAGGGTTTTTGTGCCCCCACCCTTCTGCCAGAAGTGATGCACTTCCAGTGAGCTCGTCTCCAGCCTTTATTTACTCTTGATTGGTTATCCACAGGGACCTAATCTCCCTAAAGTTAATAATCCATGTCATTCATTGGAATTACATTCCTTCACGTCTAATGGTTGGCCTACGAGCCATTTCAGACAGATAATCAATTTAGTTTGTCACAGTTTGCCACTGCTGCATTCAGTGGTGGCATTAGGCTGATTAAAAGAGTTGACAGTGTAGCAATCAGCTGCGCCCAGAGAGAGTTATGAGATTTTTGAATTGCACCATGTTGAAACTTGCGGCTGTTTTTATCATGTAACCAGGGTGAGAACCCACTAAACTGTAAGAATATGTATTGCAAAGTGTTGAGCATTGTGAGGACTGGTCTTGAAGGTTTTGAGTGTGCACAAGCTTAAAATGCATGAAAATCTAGAAGCTTAAACACAAGCGACAAGCGTGTGTGCGTGTGTGCGTGTGTGTGTGCGTGTGTGTGTGTTTAAAAAAAAACAAAACAATATTGCATGTAGAGTCCAGGCTTTTACCAGCACAGACATGAGAGAACTGCAGAAGGTACTTTTGCATACTTCCAGGCTTGTTCATGGGAAGCCTAGTAAGCAAATAAAATGCATTTTTAAACCAGCATTTAAATACAATGTCGAACATATTGCTGTACAAAGGGTATGAACAATCACAAGAAACATGTAATAACATGCATAAAAATGTGTCATTATTTGATTAAGATAACAGTTAGAAATATTATTTTACATTGGTATTAACGGTGATTGGTAATGGATGGTGGTATAATCCTCTGCAAAAGTAAAAAGTAAAGTAAAGGTGTAATTTACATAAATATTACTTAAAATAGTCTGTATAAATAAAAGGATGGTGATTTTTCCTGCAGTAATATTTAAATATTATCTAATTCATGAAGGATGTGACAGGGTTACACGGCAGCTGTTATCACACGCTTCTCCACAGCTGCTTGGAAATGGCAAAAATGAAATACTATTTATATCCTGAAATTTTATTGGTAGGAAAATACTATGAAAATGATAACAGACAAATCCTAAACATGAAAAAGAGCAAACCCGAAAGCGCCTCCTCTGACAGGAGCAAAGTCATACGTCACAGGTGCCGCTACCGGATGATGCTTTTTTTTTGTTTGTTTAAAATGAAAACTTTAATATCTCTTGTGAGACGCTTTCAAAATAATAGCAAAGAATGTATTTGTTATGTTAGGTCTTTTATTAAATAATTTTTAAAAAAAAAAATTGTGTGTAGCTTTTATTTCGAAGTTCCAAACCGGAAGTTAGTGCTGTCGCTACCACTGGCTTGACAGAGGTTGTCACAGCTGGGTAGTTGGCTCGCTACAAGTTAAGCAACAGGGGTTCGTCGGGAGCGAGCAAGTTGCTGCATGGATTTCTCGGAGCTCCGCATAACTTAAGGTTAAGTTTGCACCTCAAAGAGTTTTTAAAGGGATTCTGTCTGTTGGTGTTCAGTTAGGCTTTCTCGTGTGATACACATCTATCGCATGTCGGCTGCTCTATGTGCTGAAACTTATTCATTGTATGTGGCTGCCTTGCAACGGTTCACCGCGTCGAAACCGCAGACAGCGGCTTTAAAATTTGACCCAAGCGTCCCCGACTCATACCACGCTGGAGACCGAGATACAGATGACCTGAAAAACGGAGGTAGGTGTGCGGCGGTGTGTGCTTGAGCCTGCGGCTAAAAGGTGTGCAGTTAGCCAGGGTTCAGCAGCGTGGTGCTTTCTGGAAGTTTTTTCCACTCCGCGTCGCTGACTGCCGCTTTGCCACCGGGCTCGCCTGACACCGATGTAGTGCCAAGTGCCGTGGTGGCAATCACTTTACTCTCTCCCCGGCCGACATGACGCTGTGCGTCCCCACCAAAACCGTCGCGTCGCCCGCTGTAAGCGTTTGGCACTGTGATGACGAGAACCCCGCTGGTTTGACACATGGATGGATGGATGGGGGAGGAGGCGTTTGAGGACACCCCCGTGTGGAAAGTTACAAAGTATTTCAGCTGGATTATGCATCGGCTGGTAACGGTCAAAAATCACTCCTCGGGCTTTTCTTTTGTTCTTGTTATTCTTTTTTTAAATGTCTCGGGTGTGTGTGCGTGTGTGAATATTTGTGTTACAGAGTGAGGTCATGAACCGTAAAGGCACTCACAAAGCTGCCCTGTCATATTTAAGACATGTCTTGTATGGACAAGTGTTCTCAGCCTAAAACAGACGGAATTTCCCATCAGTTTGTTGATGGTAACTCTCAGGAACTAGACGTGTATGCTTTGATTTATCAGCTGTTTGTAATAAAAACAAAGCGGTGAAATGCTTTATGCCAGAGCATTCCTGTTTAGTATCATGTTTTTCATCAAATATGTCAAAGAGGACCATCCTTGGATTTTGATTCTTTGACTTTTACACATAAAATCATATATAGTTCAATCATGTTTTTGCTTCTCTGTTGTTTGAACAGTGTTATCACATTTTTAAAGCCTGTTAATTGTAATTTCTTTATCTAAAGAATGCATCGTTAGGAAATCAAGCAACACTTTACACCAAGTAACATTCTTCGTTGCTGAAAGTTTCCAATCGCATGTTTTTGGGAGGCTGTGTGCATCTGGTTTCTTTGGCTTCTGCTAGAAAATTCAAGGTTCAGAAACCACATTAAGAGGGCAGAGGATCAAAAGGTTAAACAGCTCTAACCCATGACCGTGACTCTGCCGTCACACAAAGACCCCTGTCCGCTTCTTCGTGGGCGCGTTAGGCTTGGTGTTTAGTTTGCTTTGGAAAATGGACTCTTCTCTTTCATCCTGTTACACGTCATTTCTGTTTCTTTCCTTTTAAAGTGGTATAAAATTAAGCTGTGTCCATGTGTGCGCAGCTTATTGTCACATAAGGATTGTGAAATAGCAGAGATAAATTCTTACTACTGCATTGACATCGTCCAGAAGTTTGTCTGCTGATGATCAGCGGCAGCCTGTTGTTAAAGTTTACTGGCTGGTCTCAGAGCAGCTATATTCTTTCTACTTTCAACTTTCTTATTTATTTGTTGCCCCCAGCAAAGGTTTGCTCATCTGCTCCACTGTGATAGAAACACTTCATCACCCAGGATGCCATGGCTAGACCAGCTGGCTGTTCCCTGGCTGTTCCCTGAAATACCCCCAAAGCCAAGCGCAAGATAATCGCCCACCGTCGAGGACACCGAGCTACTTAGGCAGACTGAAAGCTTTGCAGTTCTAATCAGTCGTAGGCCGTTTAGCTCCGGCTTTCTGTTCTTTCTGTGTGTACCTGGCTTTTCAGCGCTTTCATATGCTTTCAAAGACGAGTGCTGGATTACATGGTGGGTGTGATACATACATTTTCCTCTCTACCTTTTTTTCTGATGGTTTGAGTCTTAAAAGCATTTGCTTGAAGGCTTTTTTGTTTCCCTTGAGCTCTGTGTCCGCTTCAAAGCATTGTGTGCTGCTGTCGCTCTCATCGCGTGTAGCCAATAGCGGTCACAGGGACGGGGGGCACTTGCTCTGTTATGTGGATCTGTTTTCTTATAGCACCTTAAGTTCTTTGTCTCAGTTTGTGTCCCAAACTGTTTTTCTGTTGTTTCTAATTCTTGCTTTGTCTCAGTTTTATGCATCAGAAAAGGAAAATGCAAATCTTTTGATTTTGCTGTTTGCAGGAAGTTGTTTCAAACCTCATCTACATTTAAGTTGGGACTAATAGCCTGGGGGCTTTCACTGAAGCCATGCTGGCGGGCTTATTTGTCTCTGCATGAATTCGGTTCATTTCAAATCTGCGCTGTGCATTGTGTAGTTAGCTTAACATTCATACCACTTAGACCTTGTACATTTACTGCTAAAGTGAATGCATCCCTGAAGTACTAATCATTGTAAAAACAGTGAGCTCATTTGTTGAAACAGGAGGGGGGAGAGAAGTGGTAATGGCAAAAGAAAGTTGATGGGGAGGGAGGGGGAAGTGTGAGATTCCC
>VUQR01030836.1:5707-25917 GCA_015108515.1 Hemichromis elongatus
CAATTCCTTTTTAATAAAGAATCACCTGTTTATCAGTTTTCCTTCAGTATATTGTGTATTGTAAGATATTTACCCTACAGTATAAAGCACCTCAAGATGTTGCTGTGAATTGGCACTATATAGATAAATTGCATTTCTTTTTCTTCTTCTTTTTTTTTAATGAGAACATTTAAGTTAAAATGTTACTATATGCATATTTTTCATCTTTTAGCAACTATATTTCCTTGTTGGCAGAACAAATTGTCTGAGTTATGATGTTGTTTCATTAGCCACGATGTGGGACTTTCAATCTTTCAACTTTCTTTTTCAAATTGTGTAACAGAAGCCACCGACTACCACATAGTGATGGCCGAGGCACGATTTTAGTGCTTAACAGGAAGTTGCCACTGAAGATTTTGTCGAAAATCATTGTGATTAGACAGGGCAGAGGCTAGGTATCACTACTAGTATCACCATATGACTACAGAGCAACTTCTCACATTTCTTAGTGCACTCATATAGAGGATAATGAGTGACGAGCTCACTATGAACCCAACACTGTATTCTCATACAGTATTGTTCAGTCATAGGTAAGAAGGAACTAAACCATATTAATTTAGAGAGAAAAAGATACGATAAAAAGGAATCATTTAAAGGTTTAAGTTCACACTTGAAACTAGAAATTCTGGCCATCAACTAATCAAATGGTTTGAATAATATTATGCATTTAATGAGAGGTAATGAGAAAATTATCATGGATGTCTGAAAAAGTGGACTTATTGCAGACAAAGGTTTGTTGTCCAAACAACAAAAGTTGTCCCATGCTCTCCATGCCATTGGCTGCATTTTTCACTGGTAGCAAGCACATCCTGTAAAAATAGTCTATGGAAGTTCTGAATCAGAGTTCACCCGAAGAGAGAAGGATGATCAGACCTCTTTATATCCTGGTTTGGGACAGCAGTGTTCACTGCTCTCACCTTGTGAGTGAATGGGTTGTAGCGCAATATTGAATGATAATGCAATTTCTCACAGCATAGTCTCTTTATCCGAATCTCATTTGAGGAATTTTCTGGCAATAGGTGCAAAGAACTGCTAGGGATTGATACGCTTCCCTCAGTGCAACGCAGGGGAAAACAATGAGATTTTGATAACCATTTGTGACACATTTTACCAAAATTGAAATGATTAAATAGAATGTTCTAAGTATTTCAACTCAATTTTATTTGTTAATTATTCCTACCTTTAAGTTTCTGGGCGTTACTGGAAAATCTGGCATAGTGAATGTTGGTAAATCAGAATTATTCTAAACCAACATGCCTGTGCAATCTGCTTAATATCTGCAACATATTTACATACTGCCATGCCCCATTTCTCTATATGAGAAAACACCTTTACCTCGAGGTGAAGCAGAGAAAGTGGTGATGATGTTGCAAATAATCTTAGATTATAAGATTATTTAAGAAAAGAAAAGGTGAGAGAAGGTATAGTGGAATGGGTGGAAATTAAGAAGGTGAAAAACTGTGCTTTCAGTTTAGTATTTTTTTTTTTAGCATTTGTGGTGTAGTACTATACTTTTATTGTCATAATTTAAAAGACCAAAATGGAGATATATGGCCACAATCAGAATCTGAATAGTTTATTAATTCCTATGGAAATTATGTGGGTTACAGTTGCTCCAGTATGGTAACATTAAGAAAAACAAAAACAAAACAGACTAGACTATTAGCAATAAGTTAAGATATAAGGAAGAGCAAAATATATACAAATCACCTAATAATAAATATCCTGGGTTGACAGATGTGATTATAAATAAATATCAAGAAAATGCACAACACACCATTTAGAGAAATCATCACTCCACCACTATCACAGAGGGGTGATGATTTAGGCTTGTTTTGCAGGTTACCTTGTTTACCGGGATACTCTAGAGTTAAATGTGAGGGCTTCTGTCTAACATCTCTGTCTGACATCCAAAGGTGGGTGGAACAATGAACAATCCCAGACAGTAGCAAATCTTCAGCAAAATGACTGGAAAAGAAAAGAAAGTGTAGCAGTGTCCCAGTCAATATCAACACCCTAACCTGATTGAAATGCTGAGGCATGACCTTAAGAGAGCTGTGCATAAATAATGTCCACAAACCTCCGTGAATTGAAACAATAGCGCTAAATCACAACATTTGCCTCAAGGCGTTTTATATTATAATTTAAAGACCCTACACTAATACAACAGATATGATAAATAGAATCAGCCTACATTCCTGTACAGTGATGTGAGAGATTGATAAAGTCATAAAGAAAATTGTTACTCGAAGAGATAGTTGTCAGCAGCGGTGGTATTATGTAAGCTACTGATTTATGGTTGTATTTAGTTTTTCACAGGAGTCCTTTAAAACCTTTTCACAACTTTCATAATTAAAAGTTGAAGTTAGGAAACAAATGTTGAAATGAAAACAAGAAGGAAAATAAAACAAAAACTAAAATCAAACTTTTATTGGCTGGTAGAATGAATATATAAAGTACAAAAACCAAAAACCTTAATCCAAAAAAGAGGGACAAGGCAGACTTAATCTGAAAGGAACAAAAAGGATTATGCACAAGTAAATACATGACTGGAGGAACACAGAACTACACATTTACAGATCCAGGAGAGTAAATGTGGATTTGTTACAGATGGGGGATAAAACACAGGTGCAGGAGCAGGTGAGGAGAAATAGACGGGAAGGAAGCCAAATCCATTGCAACTAATTGACAACACTGAAACCAGGAGGCACTGGAGCGTGGAAAAAAAACCAAAAGAACAACATGAATGAGTTAATGTAGGGGGAACCCAGAAGGACAGGTGCAGACAAAACAGAGGAAAGGAAAACACGAGAAAACTAATAATAATAATAACAACAACAACAAGAACAGCAGAAACCAAAAACACAAAACTGAAAGTCAGCATTGTAATATCAACAAAGTTAAGGAATAACATTAAATATCAAAATTAATCAAAATTAATTGAAGAACACAAATGTTCACTGCTTTTGTTTCAGTTTGATTTCGCAGTACTGCAAAATCAAGACATAGCTACCAGTGATGCACATGACTTCAGTTCGCTTTGTAGAGTAGTTTATAAAATAATATTTTTTAACAGAAATATTCTTTTAGTTTTAAAACACTTAGCGTTGTGTAAAACAAAGAATACGTTATAGTGCAGGGCACTAAAACAGATTTAAACATGAATTACAAAGTAATCTCATAAAAAGGCCCCTAAAAAATTCACAGTCTTGTTTTAACAACACGTTGTTTATCAGTTTACAACATAGTAACAATAAATCAGTTTAAGCATTGCTTTTTGTATGTCATATAAAATGTATAATATAATTATAAAACTTTAAAACCTCTGGTCCTTTAATAACTTTAAGAGCTTTGTGACTTTTTTTTGGAAAAGCAGTCATAAGCACTGCGTCACTGGCTCAAGGTGTTGCTCTCTTGCTGAAGGCTCATCTCTGCGTCTATTTTGTCAGGGTGTGAATGAGCAGCACCTGAAATGAGCTGCTTGTGTATGTGCATTGCTGACTTCTTTGCAGTATATGAAAAACCAGCACTTTATAGATTTCTAAGGTCTACCTCTATACTAGACACAATTGGTGTTATGTCCAACTGTAGCCATAGCAGTATACTAGTCAAATAATATACCACCTTTCACGAAAGTTTCACTTGCAATCGCCAAAGATGTGAAGAAGAGAGTTTGTTCATGTTTTACAATGATGCCATCTCCAAGATGAGTTATGATAAGCAGAGACAATATAAATGGGAGACAATCCTGAATACACATAAACAAAGATGGTGTTGGAATAATAACTTTCAGAGGAAAAATAATTTTAAAAATCATATTTTTCGCACCATTGGCTCCTCAGCCAAGCACATACAGTAAATGTCTGAACCTGCGGTTCCTCTCGTACTGAGCAGGATTACTATTGTAACAACACATCATCAGTAGGGTAAAACTAATCTGTCTCACGACAGTCTAACGGTCTGATGGTCTTTTGTCGGGCAGCATGGTGGTTAGCACTGTTGCCTCACAGCAAGAAGGTCCTGAATTCAATTCCACCATCAGGCTGGGGTCTTTCTGTGCAGAGTTTGTGTGTTCTCCGTGTGTTTGCGTGGGTACTGCGGCTTCCTCCCACAGTCATATGACCTGCAGTTAGAGGGGATAGGTTAACTGGAAAGACTAAATTACCCATAGGTGTGAATGGGGGAGTAAATTGGGGTGATCGTGGCTCAAAGAGTTGGCAGTTCGTCTTGTAATCGGAAGGTTGCCGGTTCGAGCCCCGGCTCCGACAGTCTTGGTCGTTGTGTCCTTGGCAAGACACTTCACCCATTGCCTACTGATGGTGGTCAGAGGGACCGGTGGCGCCAGTGTCCGTCAGCCTCGCCTCTGTCAATGCACCCCAGGGCAGCTGTGGCTACAATGTAGCTTGCCGTCACCAGTGTGTAAATGTGTGTGTGGATGACTGTAGTGTAAAGTGCTTTGGGGTCCCTAGGGACTAGTAAAGCGCTATATAAATACAGGCCATTTACCATTTGAATTTGAGAGCGATTGGTTGTCTCTGTCTGTTTTAGCCCTGTGACAGACTGGCGAGCTGTCCAGGGTGTACCCTGCCTCGGATGGGCTCCAGCGCCCTCCTGCGACCCTGGAAAGAATAAGTGGCAGAGGATGGATGGATATATTTTTTTACTCAGAGGCATTTCCAGTTACCTGCTGATTGGTAAAACTTGCTTAAAATTAGAAAGGTCTGCTTCTTCATTTTACATATTATGCGATAGTTACAAACATTTTATTTCAACAGTCAGCTCAAAGGCTTGCTAAAAACCACAGGAGACAGCTGATTTGATTAATTACATCCATGGTTACCATTCTATAGTAACTACAGGTTTGTGTTGCATGCATCTGCTTATAACACAATTTCAATTTTCAAAGATTGAAAGAAAAACCATTCTTCAGCAGCACAGAAAATTACATCGCTGCTATAAAAGGACATGCTGTTCTACCTTGTTTGATGGAGAATGATTTTGTCAGCGCCGATGAGATACATTATTTGAAAGACAATGAATGAATGGGATGGGGAGAAAGTGATGCAGCAGATAGGTGTAATTAAAATCTCCTTCCACTGGGATTTCATTTATCTTGCCTCTTCTGTCGATGATTTATTAGGTAGACTGGGATGCGGGGCTTTACATGACTCCGACTTTTGACAGTTTAATCATATTTTGCTGTTAGATACAAAAATTATTTCTCTTTTAGTATGGTAGATTTTCAGTGACATTAATGTAGTGAAATGGAAGAGAGTCACACATATTTTTTCTGATGCTGCCTTTCTCTGTGATGTTTGTGTGTTCTTTCTGACCTTGTGCAGACCTTGTTGTTACTGCTGCCTATCTGGGCCCAGAACAAACTTTCAAAAGACAATCTTCTAAAACTCAATAGTGTCATTTTACTTGTAGATTTAAATAAAGATGAAAAAAAACCATTATCTTAAAATCTTTTGATTGTATGTAAGTGAGATTGGTTTCATTTATGCGGGGAATGTTAGAAGGGAGGACTTGGATTCAGAATAAATAGATTCCGAATAGCAGTGTGCTTGGTGGATGGGTTTTGAATTTAGTTGAGGAATGATTCTCATAAGGTTAAAAGCCTATATGTGCTCATTTATCACATGGAGTCGGTGCGTTTCTGTGCCCTCGCTTGGTGGTCTGTGCTGATGAAGCTCTTTGCTGAAAGACTGCATGGTTTGTCACACATCAAGGAATTTCCTTTGAGCTTTTCCCTCTGCTCTGTGAAATGCTTGTATTTTGTTAGTTTACCTTTGTTTTAGCAAAATAATAATTTGACAAATGAAACTACCCCCTGGATTACGTTAAGAGGTTTTTGAATAAAACTAGGGCTTCCATATCAGAGACTATGTTTGTATCCAATTTCCCCTCTAAGTTTATGGTTTGCGTTAAATGTTGAGAACAATGATTTTTTTTCTTGTCTTAAATTAGTTCACTGTTGATCTTTTTTTTGCATTATTCCAGGGCACAGCTATTCTGTGATTTCAGAGGATCTTTGGGAACTTACTGATTTTATTAGATGTAATGAGGTTTTTTATTTGATAGTATCAAATTACGAACAACAATTGAGTTATGTGTTTTTTGTCTAGTGCCGCCCGCCTATTGCTGTGATTAATCAATCTTTGTTTGGGGGATGGGATTATTCTAGTCGGTTCCTTAATAAGTTTGGATAGATTTTCTTTTCTTAAAAGAGCTCCTACAGTTTTCCCTCTTCCAATTTATGCAGGCTTTGCTTGAAAAGTAAAATTTCTTTTTATAAAATCCCATATTGCAATTTTTCCAAATGCATCATGAAAACATTGTGATGCTGGTGGGAGACAAAGAAAAACAAGATCAAATGTCATGTCAGACAAGAATGTGACTGCTTATCCTGCTGCATTGTTTCTGTAGCACTACCTAAAAGCTCACAGATGCTTTAGAGCACAGGTGTCGAACTCCAGACTCTGAGGGCCGGTGTCCTGCAGGTTTTAGATGTATCCTTGATCCAACACAGCTGATTCAAATGGCTAAATTACCTTCTCAGAGTTCTCCAGCGGCCTGGTAATGAACTAATAATTTGATTCAGGTGTGTTGACCCAGGGTGAGATCTAAAACCTGCAGGACACCGGCCCTCGGGGCCTGGAGTTCGACACCCCTGCTTTAGGGCCAACCTTCATTTCTATATACATGGATATTGCTAGGAAAACAAGAAATGGGAGATTTATTAAAACATTTGCAAACATACATGGAAATTGTATATAACGCAAAAGAGAGTTTGTACAGTTCTTAAAGTCAATACTTTGACTAATTAGATAGTACTGCATGAAGGAACTTTCTGCATTTATAATCACTTCAATTTAAAAGATCCCCCAAAACAACTGCTTAAAATGCAGTCACAGACCATGACAAAGTCACTCATTGTTTTAGGACATGAAAATTATTTATTAAATTTTGATTTCAGAAGAAACCCAGTGTAGATATTATTACTAAAGTTATTGAAAGATACGAAGGCAAAGATTTTCTCCACAGTCTGCCCCCAAAAACTTTGTATGTGTGCGTGTGTGGCTGTGACAGGCACCTTTGGGCCTGGTGGGTGTGGCCCTGCCAGGTGGCTGGCACCTAAAGATCATCACACACACCTGGAGTTGATCAAGCCTCGTCGGGGAGCTACAGTGTGGCTGAGTGCTCCTCGACGCTGGATTGCTGCATAAGACTCCACGTCAGTCTTCTAGCATAGTTAAAGTTCAGTGAGTGTATGCCTGCTGGAATTAAGTGTTTTGATGGCTGCCTGTTTCCCTCAGGAGGAGCTTAGAATGGCAGAGAGCAGCGAGCACAGAGCATAGGAGTGCGGAGACACGGAAGCGGAGAGCACTAAACACGGACTTTTGGGAAGAAGACACAGCACGGGAGTCTAGGGAATGCACAGGGATTTATTGTAATGTAATATTCTCGTCACTGTAAACAAATGCACTGCTTTCATTGCAACAGGTCCTGCGTTCGGGTCCAATTTTCCCAGATCACTATAAGTCTGACAGTCTTGTAATGTCACACCTGAGTTGGTCAAGTAAGAGTCTTTCATGTTAAAATATTACAGATGCATATTGATTTATTTTTTACTTTTTCCTAAAAAAAAAAGAGAGTAAAAATTCATTTGAAAAAACTAAAAATAATTATGACTGAATCTTTTTAAATCTTAGGTGAAATTCTACTAAAAAGTTGTCAATCTGCTTTTTTTCTATAAAACTGTAGTTAATGCTGCTATAATCCACACTTCATCAGGTTAGTGTGACTATTTTGTTACTTAAGTCACATCCATATGAAGTTCTAATTTTATTTGATTCAATATCAACTGCTTTTTTTGTTGTTGTTACATTTTAGTCTTTAAATTTTAAGTTAAGTATAATACTCTTCACTGAATGTTTTACTGTGCTCTGTTTAAACTGGAAAGTACTGGCACCAACCGTTAATCAAGATTTGATCTGTTCAATCAAACGCTGAGTATAAAGCATACTCTAGAGTGCAGTAAAAGTGAGTGGGAGTCAGCATGGCCAACATCCACGTCAAAAGACCATGTTAAAAGAGATTCTGGTATGTTTCTAAGCAACACACAAATGGACAAACACACAGAGATAAAGCCAGGAGTGGGAGATTTACTTCTTTTTTTTTTTTATATTCCTCATAGTGTACTTCAGCCTCCTCTGATCCCTGATAGGCCTACATTTTTCCTGTTTCCAGTTGCAAAACATCACAAATGTTCCCCATAGAGCTCTACGCCTCCAGTCTCCAGGGGATCACTCAGCTCTACACACTAGCGGTTCAGAATCTAGTACTTTCCAAACTCCCTTCTCTCCCACTTGTTTTTATTGTAATTCAAATAGAAAACACAAGTTTAATTGCTGCTGGAGTACATACAGGATCAAGTGGTATTCACTGAATTGTTCATGGAGATAATAATAAAAATGAATCATTACATAATCATTATAGCCACAACAGAATCAATGTAATGCACAAGGTATCATCACTGCCTAGGATTCTTTACTTGTTCACGTCACCTCGCCCTATACTGCTTCTGTTTCTGATCTTCTGCAGCCCTGTGTCAGACAGCCTCCTTCAAGTCTCTACCTCAGACCAATAGAGTGCTTGACATTGTCTCCTCCTTGCTAAAGCCAAAGTCAGGTTAAGATCACAAGCTCTTCATTAGTATTCAGGTGTAGGAAAGCACACTGGAGCTGAGTGGGCCTCAACTGTGGCCAGAGCCTGACTCAAACAAAGAGCTATTGAGAACTGTTAAGCAACAAGCATCCAAATTCATCATTCGCATCAGTGCCAGTCTGCGATAGTTGTGAATCCTTGCAAACCTTTCAAATCTACCAGTTTTGAACTAAGCAATGGTATAATAGAAATGACCCTGCTATATACATTTACGCCTTCATGAGAAGTATTGGAAATAATAGTGTGGTTACTTCCAAACCACAAATAAAGTTGTATTCTGTTTCTCTTCCCTGCATGTGGATAGTCTCAGTGTTTAACATGGTTGCATTTAATTTTTGTTGTAAAAATGATCCTTTCCACACTGGGAGCAGCAAGTCTTATGTAATTTTATCCACCTCTGTTGCAGGATTTATACCACTACATTAGTGTGGTTTGAAATGGCCAACCCCACTGCTCCCCACTTCCCCTTCCACTTTCCCCTCGTTTCCTCTCTTGCTCTATGTTTCTATTTAGTGTCTGCAAGCCTGCATCTGACTGTGATGCTATGTAAGCCTATATCTTCAGTGAAGTGCCTGAAACATCCGCTGCCATCTCAGATTTTCATCTCACCTACTCTATTTACAGTTATAATAACATCTGTACCCAAAGCAGTCATTTTAAACAAAAGGTGCCTGCAATATGAAATTAGTCCCAAGATTGCCTTTTTGTCTTTCTGTGTCTTATTTCTCTCTCTATTTATTTGTTGTCTTGTCATATTGTGCTATAAATCTACTCATAATAACCCTTCAGCACAGAAAAATGATCTTTTTCCTTTCACACAGACTTATCTTTGCAAGAAACAAACGGACTGTTTCTCCTCTCACAAATTTCAGCCATTGAGGGTTGTTCAATATCATATAAATGATAATTGAATTTTACAGGGACTGAAAGAAAGAATATTGCAGCTATAGCAATTTACTTTTTAACAATCCCTACTATGGTTTTACCCAACTGTCTTGACTATCATCAGTCAACATGTGTTAGAACGCGGTCAACACACTGCCCTTGGCATCTTCTTGGGCCTTACACTCCTACTATCAGAGACACACACATGCACCATGCACTTCTTTTGTTCATATTCTTTTTAAACACACCTCCTAATGTTTCAGGCAGCAGTAGTGCCTGAGGCGGAGATTATATTGGAAAGGAGTGAATGGGAAGAATGGTTTCATGTGAAGGTACTGGGGTTTGGGGGAGTTGATTGTGTGGTGAAAAGAAAAGAAAATAATGCCCTGCTTTTGTGATGATGCCTAAGACTAAGAGCTATCCAAATCTATATTAGAACGTACATGTTAGAGAGAAATGCATCTGTTTATTGCCTGGAGGGTGGTATGAAAGCGTGTCTTTTAGTGTATGTGCCTGTGTGTGTGTGTGTGTGTTTGGGCGGCTGCGGTGTAGTTCTGGCAAGTGGATGGGTGTGTGCTCATGTCAGGATAAAGAGTGCCTACAGCCCTGTAGCTTTAATGTCTGACAATTTGTATTGGACAATGACTAGTGTGGATTGCCTGTGAAAGGAAAAACTGTTTGATTGTGGGATCTAGTTAATGTCGACAATACACGTTAGGTATAGATGAAAGGAGGATGGAACACAGTGGAGAAGGGATTACATTTTTTTCTGCTGTGGTTAGCATTAAAAATAACATCACAGGGTTTTTACTAAAGATGATGTTTGTCCTTTAAAGTCTTAAAGGATGTGTATATAAACATTAGTCCAGTTTGAACATGTCTTTTTTACACTTATTGTTGGTAACAACTTTCAAAAGTGAATATTTTTCGTTTTCAAAAAGCCAGTAATTCTTATGGCAAACTAGTTTACAGATGGAAGCAATCAAATGAATAATAACTTTTGAAAGCACTCATTTCTTTAAAAGCCATCAGCATGGTTAGCCTAACTATTAATCAGAATTGAGGAAAGATGGGGTTTGGGCAATGGTGGTTAGATGTTAACCTTAGTATCAGATGCAGCTGGCACGAGGACTTTAGGTTTACATCAGGCATGCTCATTTGGGATTGGTTCCATCATAAATGAGAGGTTAGGGTTGTTTTAAGCTCATTGATTAGATGGAGTGAACTGGGCGGTTCCCTTTCAAATTTTAATACTTACAGAAGCAGGAAACCTCGTGAGCCAAGAGGTGTGTAAGAAAAGAGAAGAAAATCAAGTACTTTTATGTTTTACTTTAACCAAACTGACTTTCAGTAACACTTTTTATAAATCATTGCCTTTATGCCTCAATCACATAACAGTAGTTAAGTCTAACAAAAGTCACTTCTCTGCATGATACAAAATTTTAAGCTTCTAAAGCAATGAAAGAATGAAGCTGATTAAAGTGCTTTGTTTTACTTAATAGGGCAGTTGTGTTTACAGTGAGATGTCAGGCCCAAGCTCTCGGAGTCTTGCACCCAGTCTGAATGCATTATAATCATTATCTGTTATTTGGTGTTGTTTAGCAGATCCATGCAGACTTCAGTAATTTTCTTTTTACTGTCTCTTGTTCACTTGTTCACACATCACACCCTGTTTTTTTGAGTGCTGTGCACTGAATAAAATGGAATGTGTATATGCTGGATATGGATGTTATTAATGAAGGTTTTATGACCCCAGAAGAATTAGGCCTATTTCAAAGGCACTTATGTGCAATTATTTGGCTTTTAGCATTCTGTTTCTCCACACTTTCATCTCTGAAGCACTCAGTTCAATGAGAGACATTCAATGTGTGTCGTAGTTAAGGCATACTACATACTAGTAAATGTGGAAATGTATTTTAACAAGTTAATTAGATCTATTAAATCTGTATTGGTCACATAGACAGAAAATATAGGTAAGAAGAAAAATCCAGGTGGACGCTAGTCACTGAGGGGATTCAGCTACTAAATAGATTTAGCCATTCTTTCCAAACCCTGATATATCTGTGATACACAGGAAAAACTATCAGCAGAGTTTCTTAATTTTATAATGCTATTTCTTAATATATTAGATAAATTGATATCAGCTCAATTTTTTGTTCCTTTCACGGTGCTTCTAGATCTATTGATAATGCTCATCATACATGGAGTCATGTATTAAAGAAAAAAAAATGGTGTTATTTGCAGACATTGTTGTACTTACCCGGTCCATACCATTCTCTTCATGCTATAATTTAATTGCTCTTTCATGGTTCTGGATCTACAACCCACTTTTTGTGTTTGTCATGGGTTATGTTCTAGTTCAAAAGTGGTGTTTCTATAATGAGATGGTGCTACCGTAGCCTAGGCCTCCCTAACACATATATCTTTTAGAATACTGGTGGATGAAAGTAAAAAGGCCATAACAAAAATGGTTTGGTCAGAAACGACCCACACTAGAACATTGGTTCGACGAGATGTTATAAATGAAATATACGATTAGGTATGATATTTGTGCAATGGAAACATTTAAATTTTGATTGGAAAGGCTTTACTGAGCTTGTAAAACCTACATGTAATATTATTATGTAATATGTAAATATGTAATATGTAATAATCTAATGCTTATTATAATCAGAATGAGTGTTTTAGTCTAACTACCTAATAACTGCTACACACAACATTATAGTCAAGATTCAAGATTTCAAGATTTCAAGATTCAAGATTCTTTATTTGTCACATGCAGGTTATACAGGTACAACACGCAGTGAAATGAACCTGAACACGCTCCTCGACTGTGCAAAAAAAGGGGGAGGGGGAGAAGAGCACAATATATAAATATATAAATATATATATACTATATACATAATATATATAACAATAGATATTTACAAGATATACAATCATACAGTCACGGTGTGTGTGTGTGTGTGTGTGGGGGGGGGCATTTTATGGTTGAGAGCGCAGATGGCTTGGGGATAGAAGCTCCTCTAGTCATTATATTTTTAATGGTAAAGATAATAAGAACAACTCCAGTTGTTACAATAAATGCAATTTTTACTTTTTTAAAACATTTTTGTCCCTACCTTACACACAGGCTATTTGTTTATATTTGTGTAGGGAAAATAGAAATCAAAAGATAAAACAATATAATATTCTGCTTGAGGACATTTTGCTGACGTCTTTTCTGCATGTCTTGCTATATGTATGAATAACTTTGTACTGTAGGTAGCCTTTTTTAAGACTGTTTGGTACCCTTTTAAATTAGTTTGCATCCCAACATGGATTTTTAAGTGGTGACAAAATGGGCAGTGTTTAGATAAGAGGTACAGACCTGCGGTGCTTCTGGGCATGACATTTGAGAAGAGAGAACATGAGCATCTTCAGCTAACACGTGGTTTCCCAGCCAAAGGTCAGGAACAAGTGGAAGACTGAGCTTGTGAAAAGGTCAAAGTCTCGTTGAAAAATGCTACTAACAAAATAGTATCATAAACAAGTATTCATATCAGGTTCATGAAATCTACTAATGTACCATTAGTTTTATTGGAAAATATGATAGATAATGAACTGAGATTCTCTGCTGACAAACTGTTGTACAGAGTGATTTTGAAAGATTAGTTTGCTACATAAAGCAACTTTGGAGAATGCCACAGCACTTATAGCTCCAACAGGATAGATGTTAATGTGACATTTAAAGCAGACCGCACAGTTGGGTGTCTTGGATTTCAGTTTTTTATGTATAATCTGAGAGCCACAGAAAGATACAACCCCAATTTAAAAAAAATAATAATGCCAATAATTTGCCATTTTGAGAAAAATGTTCGCTCATTTTAAATTTAATGGCAGCAACATGTTTTAATAAAACTGGGATAGGTCCATGTTTATCACTGTGTAGCATCACCTTTTCTTTTAACCATGCTGCTCAACAGTCATGGGTCTTCTTCATGACATATTTTTGTTTCATGAGGCTCCAAATGTTTTCAATTCGTAAAAAGTCTGGACTGCAGGCATGCAAGTTCAGGAACCAGCTATACTGTTTTAATAGATAGGGTATACATATTTTGTCACGTTAAAATATGCAAACTGTATATAAAGCAGTGATACCAATTACATTGCCAAAAAGCCCCCCCATATCACCTCATCTCAAATCTGAAGTGGTTCCTTACCTCTTTATTCCAGAGGAATACATTTCATGTTTACCTTTGTGTGTGTGTGATCTCGATTAACGCATTAGCGATCTGCGGTAACTCGTTACCGGAGATTTGCTGCGTTAATGCGGGTTTTGTGTAAACGGGAAATCGTAAATGCAATTAACGCTGACAGCCCTAATATATATATATATCCCCAAATGTTGTCAATTAGTCATAGGTTTTATGCATCTTTTTTCTTGGTTAGTTTTTTGTAACCAGAGTGCTGCATTGTTTACACATAGGACCAGCTAATAGTGTTGACTACTGACTATATCTCTGAGGACTTCTGAAAGCGACAATGGGGATACAGTACTGGAACTAAGCATGGAACTAAGAGAAGGAGATTTAAACTGTCTGTCCCAGCTATCATCATGAGAAATTTGAGGTCCTTGGGAAAGATGGATGAGTTCAGAGTGTTGATTAAGATCCAAGGAGAGTACCATTAGTGTAGTATGATGATGATAAATGTGAATAAACTCACATTTCCTTTAAATATTTATCTGAATAGAAGAAGACTATACAATTTAATTTACTTCAACTGGGTGGGTTTAACTTATATCACACCAAATCACAACAGCAGTTGCCTTGAGGTGCTTTATAATGCAAGGTAAACGTAAAGACAATAATCCAGAGAAAACCCCAACAATCAGATGACCCCCTATGAGCAAGCTCTTGGCGACAGTGGGAAGAAAAAAAAACCATTTGTTTAAGAGGAAGAAATCTCAAGCGGAACTAGTCTCGGTGAGGGGCAGCCATCTGCCATCTGGCTGGGGAAGGAAGGAGAACAGAACAAAGACATGCTGTGGGAGAGAGCCAGAGTTTACAGTAATAATAGCTAATGATTAAATTAGAACCTATAAAACCAATGGATATTGGAAGCAGAGGTTCCAATAGACATGGGTACAGTGGTTTAAATCATATCCATCTAATAGACCACTTTGTTCATGAAAATGGAGAATCCTTGTCACATACTAAGGTTATTTATGGAGTTCCACAGGGTTCCATGATAGGACCTTTTTTTTCTTACATTATTACATGCTTCCCTTAGGCAGTATCATTAGAAGGCATAGCTTGTATTTTCACTGCTATGCAGATGACACCCCCATTATTTATTCGTGAATCCAGATAACACACACCAATTATTTAAACTGCAGGAGTGTCTTAAAGACATAAAGACCTGGATGGCCTGTAATTTGCTTCTGCTTCTAAATTCAGATAAAAATTAGTTTTTTTACTCGGCTTTAAAAATCTTAGAAATGTGGTATCTAAGCAGGTGCTTAGTCTGGGTGGTATTACCTTGGCCTCCAGTAACATTGATTGATTGATTGTACTTTATTTATCCTGAGGGAAATTGTTTTCCTTGAGTGCTCATATTGAATAAATATGTAGGACTGCTTTATTCCATTTGCGCAATATCTCCAAAATTAGAAACATCCTGTCTCCAATTGATGTTAAAAATCTAGTTCATGCATTTATTACTTCTAGGCAGGACTACTGTAATTTGTTATTATCAGGATGTCCTAAAAACTTTCTGAAAAGCCTTCAGTTGATCCAAAATGCTGGCTTAAAAGTACTGACTTACTAGAAAGCAAAAGCATAGCTGTCATTGTCTGGCTTCTCTTCATTGGCTCCCTGTTAAATCCAGAATTAAATTTAAAATCCTGCTCCTCACATACAAAGTCTTGAATAATCACGCCCTATCATATGTAAATTACCTTATAGTACCATATCACCCCATTAGAGCACTTTGCAGACTGCAGGACTACTTGCGGTTCCTCCAGTATTTAAACGTAGAATGGGAGGCAGAGACTTCAGCTTTCAGGCCCCTCTTGTGTGGAATCAGATTTCACTTTGAATTGATTTGGGAGACAGAAATCTACTTTAAAGATTGTGATTAAAACTTTCCTTTTTGATGACCCATATAGTTATGATTAGATCGGGTGACCATGAATCCTCACGTAGTTAGGCTTCAATGTTTCCTTTTTAAAAAGTGGGTCCCCTTAAAAAAAACAAAAAAACCAAAAAAAAAACCTTGGGAAAATATTGGCCTGGGGAAGAAGTCAGATTTACCATGTCAGCCTCCCAAAAAGGCCGATGAGGTGATGTGGCACAGAGTGGCAAAAAGTCAAATAGAGCAAGCTGTGGAGTATGAAAAAAAAAAAAAACCCCAAACAGACAGTTTCAACTGTCAGAGCTACCTATAATGTGTTGGCCTTTACAACAAATTTACATTGCTTGAGTGGTGAGGATCAAGCCTGTCACCAGTGTGCCACTCCAGCTACATTCAAACACATCCTTGTGGGTTTTATGAACAACTTAAACCAAGAAAGATACACTTGGCAGCATAAC
Organism: Hemichromis elongatus; assembly: GCA_015108515.1. Taxonomy (NCBI): domain Eukaryota; kingdom Metazoa; phylum Chordata; class Actinopteri; order Cichliformes; family Cichlidae; genus Hemichromis; species Hemichromis elongatus. The sequence goes on from VUQR01030836.1 coordinate 21,937, forward strand.
CAAGTACTATGGTGCTAGTGTCATTGTCCTGGGTTGGTGACCGAATATTTTGATTTTTGTATCCTTATTGAATTTTGATTTTGTCATTGTTTACCTTTTTTAGTCCTTTGGTTACTGTTTCTGTGTTCCATGGTTGCTGTCTCCCCTGTCAGCTGTATCCCCTAGTCAAGTCCGCTCCGCGTCTGTTATGTTTCCTGTTTTACTTTGAAAGTCTGTGTCCTATGTCAATGTCAGATTACTCCCAGCTCTGCTCTCCTTCCGTGTCTCACTCCCCTCATTGCTCCTCAGTGTATTTAGGCCTCGTGTTTTTCTTTGTCAGTGTCACGTCATCTGTGTTCCATCCTTCAGGTCTGGTTAATTGTTTTTCAGGATTTCATGCAGGTCATATTCATGTTAGCGAATTCATGTATTTCATAGTTTCTTCATGCACCTACACAAGTCTTATTTATAGTCATTTTCCCATAGTCATTACTCATAGGCATTTCTAGTGTTTTCCAGTTTAGGTTTTGGTTTAGCCCTCGCCACTGTTCTTGTTGTAGCTTTGGTTTTGCACCCTTGTTACTGGCCCTAATAAAGGCTCGTCTTCAGTTTGAGATTCATGTCTGTCTCCTCATCTGTGTCTGCTCTTGGGTCCTCCTCACTCACTCCACTTGGTCTGCCCTGTGGACCGTGTCAGCTAGACCTGAATACTAGAGAACAAAAGAGTGTCAGTTAATGTCATCCCCCTAAATGACCAGATCACCTTCCAGTTACATCTTTCATTCGGGAAGGGGAGAGTGAACAGACTAAGGTTACACCTCCTAACTCAGGCCAGCTGAATACACCCAGGGACTGGGAAATGAGTGTAGACCTTTATTAGAGATTTACCTTCCCACCTGTATTTGCAGTTACCAGCCTGCACATTGTTGAGCAGACAGTTACTTAGGAGGAGCTTATTGAATATGAAAGGAAAAAGTTGTGCTATGTTTTAAAACATCTCTGCAGTTCAACAAATTGATACATAAATTTAACTGGGTATCATCTGGATCACAAGTATTGATCTGAGTACAGAAATCTGTGAAATCCATGGATAACATTTGTGGTGAGAATTTCCAATTTAAATATGTTCATTTAAATCTTTTAGATAGATACAATTCAAACTAATGCAGGGCATTTTCTTTGATATCAACATTGTATTCTGGACTGTTGTGATCAGTGGTAGTTAGTGATGCCTCAATGCCTCAATGAGGTCTAGCAATACAAGCAGAAAGACAAACGCATTGCCAGAGGCCAGGAGAAGATCATTAGTAACTTTTACTAATGCTGTTTTTGTGCTATGATTAATTCTAAATCCTGGTTTGAACTTATTTACAGTCATGTAATGAAAGGATACAAAGGTGGTGTCATCAAAGAATAAGAATTCAGCTTTTCACTCAAATTGATAACCGGATATGATTAGCAATGAAAGCTGCAGCAGATGAATTACTTTCAGATAATTGTTGTTGCGATTTGGCGTTATGTAAATAAAACTTAATTAATCTGAAGTGAAGTGAATAAAGCACCTTTATTTGTGGTTTTATGCTTTTTACTGAAAATTGTTCTGATCATATTGGAGTAAATGCCATAGGCAATATTGAAAACTGTACTCAGGAAGGTCATATTCTGTTTAGGACTGTTTAGGCCAGATTTACTAATGTATTGTGTCAGTGTAAACTTGATTTTGGCTATAATAAAGTGCAAAGAGAACAAAGTGACAAGATTGTGTGTAAGAGGTAGAAATTTAGAGATTTTTGTGACTGAGAGTAAAAAGTAGGTAGATGTTAGTATTTCTCGGAATTCATTCCCGAAGGCGCAAAATATAAGAAGAAAAATATGTTTAAATGGAGCATGTGACATCATTACCTAAGGTTTGTAATGTGCAGTTTAGTGCTAATTATGGTGATAGTCAAGGCAAAAAATTGTATTTTTTGTGATTGATATTAAAATTAACTGACTGAGTCTTGTTGCTAATTAAATTAAAGAAAAACTGTTTAAATTAAATAATTAAAAAGAAAATGTTGTAATATGATTAAAACAATAAAGTAAACTCTGTGGGGTAAATGCTAGTCTTGGCTGTACTTATTAATTGAGTTGGTGGTATTGTTATATTAATTCCTAAAATTCACTTTGCCCAATTGTATATAGTGTAGTGATTGTTCCACAGGTGAAGGGAGAGGAGCAAAAGGAATAATTCAAATTTAGCTGTGAAAGTGAGTTGCTTTTATTATTGCATTCAACGCCTACTTAATAGGTTCTTCTTTGAATCTATGAAGCTCTTTGAAATCATCACAATGCATTTGCTAATAAATGTGCAACCTCTGATTTAAGAATAGCTGCACTCTGTTTACCTTGTTCGCCAGGCTGCGATAGAACAACTACATACATCCTCATACATCACAATGGTTGGTTAGAACTGTGTTTACTCCAGAGATTTCAGATTACTGTTTGTTGTTACATTCTTTTCATTTTTCTTTTTGTTGTTTGAACCTTTTATCACTTATGCATGATGGTAGAAGGACTGCTGTGACATGCGACTATTTGATGTATAATTATAGGTGAAATGTATACTTTTTATGACAAATTAAGCTAAATTAACTTGTAGTTACTCAAATCTACTTTGGGTTATTGTGCTGGTTTATGAAATACTACAGCATTCTTTGCTGTAGAAAAGACTTCTTTCCTCAATCATCCAGGTGACGAAATCCTTAAAGGTGATTCCGTTCATATGGACGCAGCATTTTCAGTGGGAGGAACTTTTCACCGCTGATGAAACACTTCTCACAGTGAAAGCGCTATGTCCAGATGAACAGAATCAACTTTTTGGGATTGTCCATAGACATTCAAGTCCCCAGTCAACAAGTCTTCAACAGCTCCTGTATATAACTTGTGGCAAACTTTGGCCAAGGTATTTGGGTTTCAGAGGCTGACATGTAATAGTTTCTGACGTTTTGTGTGATTTCCTCAAAGCCTTTTAGATATGGCCTGAGTCTTCTTAGCGGTAAAGACAGGATTCAATAAGTAATGCTTCAACAAGCCCCAGCACCTGGCGGTCCCCGTCACCCTCTGGCTGACTGTAATCATTTGTGATAGCCCCTGTACGCTTGCTGGTCTCCCAACAGCACATGTTTCACTCAGGCTTTTAGAGGGACATCAAAATGCATTACCTCCAAAGCTGTAGATGGGGGTCTGAATGCATGAAGCCATGGTGGAAATAAAGACATTAACTCTATCTCCAGACCAAGGTTGCTGAACTGAGCTGAGTGACATTACAGTTGCAGTCGTTATGCATACTACTGTACATCATGGGGGCATTTTTATGCGAATGCCTCTGCCTCTCAACTCAGTGTACAAAGTAATAATGTCTGAACTATATATCTATCACTATAATCAGCATTTAATGATACAATTTTGTGACTTTCATATATGTTTTCCTTCTCTTTTCTATTAGTATTCTGCAGCTACCTCTTTTTCTCCTTCAAATTAAGTGGAAACAACATGGTAAATCTTAGGTTTTCTGCACATACTGCTGTTGCATGGTAAATATGGCCTTAATGACTTTGCAGCGGGGGGTTTGGCTGTTTAATGAGCACACTCTCCTGCTCCACCATGTTCAAATGAGAGCCTAATTTCATTTTCCCTCTTGACCTCTATTCCTCTTAGAAAACAACAAAGCACAAGGGATTTTTTTTTTCAAAGGCTGCGGTAGAGAAATTAAGAGGTGTGTGGAGAAAGAGGATAATGATGAGATTCTCCCCGTGATGATAGAAGGCACTTATATCACCACACTCTTCCTTAAATTCGTGAGCAGTATCTTGAATTTTTCACCCACACAAGCAGACATGGAATGAAAAAAAAAAAGAAATTTAAAGGGGCATAGAAGAATATTTTATACTTTTTTGGGAAATGTGAAAAGTAAAGCTATTACAAGCAGCTTCTGGACTTATTGCAATAACTAGAAACTAT
>VUQR01030836.1:26455-56847 GCA_015108515.1 Hemichromis elongatus
CCCACTCACATCCTGGGCCATCTGACCTCTGGAATTCACATGATAGGGTGAGGCCAGGTTTCACAATGAGTTCACCCGAAACCATGGCTGATTGAGACCCGCACCCGTTTTCACACCTCGTGTGATTAGGTAGAGGATCAGTAGGGGGCCCATTGTCCCTTTACGAGGGACACTCCCACAAGGCTTAAATATGGGACTCTCCACCATTTGACCCTAGAACTGAAGAAGCTTCTCGGATGAGAGGTGAAACGTCTTCAAGCAACCTAAAGAAGTCCAGACGCCTTTTCCTTACAAGCAGACATGGAATGAAAAAAAAAAAGAAATTTAAAGGGGCATAGAAGAATATTTTATACTTTTTTGGGAAATGTGAAAAGTAAAGCTATTACAAGCAGCTTCTGGACTTATTGCAATAACTAGAAACTATTGAATTAAAGTGAATTAAATGGTGTTTAAGACATATGTCTTACATATAGCCCAAGTAATAAAATTTCTTGTATGTCAAAAAAAGGGGGGAAAACAAACAGATAAGCCAAACTGGCAGCTTTAAATGACAGCCACAAAAGATAGGATCTGTTTTTTCAGACCAGCTGTTAGAAAACTGTCCGAAGATTTGATGCCTTAGATGTGGCAGTTGATGAAACCACTTCACAAGCAACCAGCAGACCATGGCGTCACTATAGAGGAAACCACGCAGTGGGTGTCTAGACCAACAGTAACACCCTTATGTGCTGATAACACCGTATCCACAAGCCACATGCGTTCTGTTCAACAGATTGAATGATTTTAACTTAAAGTCATGAATCCTTAAAAACTATTTTCCCTGGTAGTGAATTATTTCCATTTCTCTTCATATAGTTCTGTCTGTCTAACATGCAGGCTAGACAAATGTTGTGTTATTTCGTTTACTTTTGTGCCATCCAACTGACACAAATTTAGTAATACAAGAAAATTTAATGACATTTGTTTTTGTCCAACAATTCTTATCAAAAAAAGGGTATTTTCAACATTTCTATATTTTGCATTACTAGTTGCACACCGACGTATCTGTTAGTAACTTGCTAGTAGCACATTCACGGTCTCTCACTGTTGCTTTTGAATGGCTGGCTCCGTTGAAGCTTTTTGTGACTAAGTGTTCCACTCAAGGGCAATTAAAGAATAACCGCTGACAGTTGATTACTCGTTCAATTTTATCACTCAATTTCTTTTAACTTGTGTGGTTATTTAAGGCATAACATCCCTGGTCTGGCCAGAAGCTAGATGTACTTTTTTAGCATTATAAAACAGAATCACAAAGACACTTGCCATGGCTTCAGAGAGTAGAAACGCTAGACTGCAAACCCAAAAAACAAAAACAAACATCAGTTATATAGAAATCCATATTCAATAACTCTTTGTTGGCTCACAATTGATTGTGGGCTTCTTTTTTTTTTGCATTTACAGTAATGTACAAAAGTGTCGAATCACCTCTTATTTCTTTATCGTCCCTTCTAATAGGCCAGATTTTCTTGAATTTTTTTTTAAAAAGTAGTCTTGAGCAATAGTTCTCCTTCTGCTGGAGGTCTTTCAAAGTTTCTTTGAACTTATTGTTAGTACATATGAATCACTGAATTGGAAAAAGGTACCTAAGGGATGAAGTAGTGCTGTAGGCACTTTGTTACTATCAGTCTGTCACAAAAGCACATAATTTGTTCCAGTTTCTACAGAATCTACAGAACGATAACACAGTTTGGCAGGTATGAATAATATTTTTTCATCAACAAGGTGATTCTCATAGCTAGTAGAGGACAAAATGCCCCAAACGCTATCTATAGCAAATAAATAGTATCTGAAATTTGTATTTTTAAGAAATAGGACAAGAAATCCAGCAAAGACCTGAGAGATGCATCTGGTCCTTCAGTTGATCCATTAACTGTCCATTGAAGCCACACTAGAAATGATCTCAGTGGAAGAGTGGCCATTAAGAACCCATTCTTAAGGAAAGCAAGCAGGGAGAAAAGGCTGAGATATTACACAAGAAGTAATGAATCCGAAAAACTATGTACAGCCATCTGTAAAACATGGTAGAGGCTCAGTCATGGCTTGGGGTGATGCACCTAGTGCTTTTGATGATCTTGTCAAAATTATCCTCAGTCATGAGCTGGTCTCCCCAAAGCCCACATCTCAACATTACTAAAGCATCATAAGATCATATAGGATAGCATCACCTGGACAGAGAACAGAGTAAAAGCCAGCCAACATCTAAAGAAGAGCTTTGAATGTCCTTCAAGAATCTTGGAGAACTATTCCTGAGGACTACTTAAAGATATTAAAAGAAGCCTTTTCTAAGACAGTTGAAGATATATTAAAGAGCAAAGGTGGTCATACAAAATATTGTTTTTCAAGCTCACAGGAATTGTAAAAACTGTCTTTGTCGTCTATACTATTATTTTATGGATATTTGCAGATGTTTACCTATTTTCAATATTCTTAGCAAAATATAAAGAAATTGGGGGTGACTCAAGACTTTTGCACACTGCTGTACAAGATTTGAATTGCATGAACAGATGGAAATGTAATGATTGCGCAAATCTTGTTCTCATCCACATACCGGTAATATTTTGTAAAAGGCAGTGAATAACCTTGGCGCTGAAAGTAGGGAAGAGATTCTGCTCAGCAGGGCAATGAGACAAAATGCTTTCATCACACCTGCTGGTTTACTGTTCTGCTTGCTAAACTCTCTTCCTTTCCTTCCCTATCATCCATCCATCAACACAGCAGTAAATGCGCAGAGCATAGGCACTCTCCATTTGTCAGTGCCTATCAGAAACGGTTGCATGCCCATTACATGCCTGCTGACCCCTCTGAAGTCTGAAATAAACTCTGGGGGTGTTGCAAGAAAAATGTCACAAATGATCAAATATAGCCTATACCACCCGAGAAAGATTAAGAAGCAAAGAAACAGAGGGATTACATCAAGACTTCACTTTTTATCATCCAGTGGTGTCATTGTCATGTTTTTTATTTCAAAGCCTGAGAACTGTAGTGAGACAACTGTCTGAAACAGATATGCTTTGGATGAAAAAAAAAATAGCACAGGAGCAAAAAAGGGCAGAAAAGAAGGTGAAAAAGATAACAAGACAGGGAGGCAGTAAGTGAGCAGAAGAAAATATTTTATTTCTCAGCCTGTTATTGAGACACATGAGGTCAAAATACAAAAAACTACAAAATGGATAAAAAAAAAATTATAAACTACATGTCTGTGTTTTTCCAGACTAACACTCATTTCAATATTTTTCTTTCTTTCTTCAGGAAGTGGCAGAGATTGGAGAAGACCCATAACTAAAGGACTATACTTTTGCTACTGAGTTTGATGAATTGTTTTCAGAGGTATTAAATGCATAACCAGTAAATCAGTAGAACAATATATGTAAATGAAACTACCAGATCAATGCTTCATAAATATTTTAAAATAAATGTTATTGAAAAACAATTTCCCTGAAGGAGAGAATTTGGGCACGATCATGATTATGATATCAGTAGTTCTGCACTGCCTCTATGCTTAATACTTTGAACTAAACTGTAAAAAGGGAGCAGGAGTGTGCATATAGCAAGTAAAAATAAAAGAATACAGGCAAAAAAAAAAAACGCAGCTGAGTTTCAATCAAAATTAACAAATCATTCTGGTACTCATTTAAAACCTCCAGTCCAATGTACCTAAAAATAGCAAGAAAACTGGAGATTTACAGCACTGCAATTTTGATTTTGTGTAATTAATGAAAAAATTGTCATGTGGGTTTGAGCAGAACACTAAATGACTGTAGTCTGTACCAAATGGTGGCCACGCTAAATGACCAACTGCCATCTCAACAGACAGCTCCGTGGGAAATGGTATTACATATTTACACATCTATGTAGGGTCCCACTGTCCTGTTATGAAAAATGAATCAAGGTCTGATTGTCTGTATGTGGCGCTAACAGGTTTACACTACAGCTGGACTGCTTCTGCTTGGTGAATGTTTTTTAGATGTTACTGGAGGATCAATAGTCTCTGAGAAGTGCTGAAAAGATCTATACCTATTCTTGTTTTGCTTATAATGACAGTGTGGGGTTTTGTCCCAAGCATTAAAAAAGCATACGCACAAAAATTGACATTTTTTATCATTTAACTTTTACGTTGCAAGAAAATAGAGAGGAATGCAATCACAGAGAAGCCATTTGTGACTAAAGTTTTTCTTTCTTTCTTTCCCAATTAGTCACCTTGACAACCGCGAAGCATGCTTTGTTATTTCCTTTGTCTGTGTCACGGTGTACATGTCTTCCTCGAGTCACTTGAGTGATGGCACACACACATACACACACACACACACACACACACAGTCGTCGCACGAGAGTTCAGTCCAACTATGTCAAATTCGTTTCCTCCGCGTAAACATTCAATGGTACAAATGGTTGCTTTTATTTTTTGTTTTTTCCCCCCCTTGTTTTGCATTCATCGCTCAGTCAGTTTGTAAATAGCGGTGCCCCTGGAGACAGCTACACAGCGCTCATTCTGCGTTTGGCTTCTCCCCCGGACCCCTGCTACCCTGTTCACTTTAACCAGCTTCACGCGGTGTGCCGTTCTTGTAGAGCGAGCGCAGAGCAAATCCCAGTCAGTCTTCACTTCTCCTCGCTCCCGTTCACTCCGGGATGGAGCTGTCCTCCTAGCACAGCAGAAGTGTACTTCAGCAGTTGGCAACTTGGTTTCACATTAAGGACAAGCTGAAGCAAGCGTCAGCTCTTCTTCTGACAAGATTTCTTTCAGCATTAACTTGGCTGTCGCAAATCTGCAAAATGACAGCAACCGGACTACATCCACGCGTTGTGCTCCTGCTTTGCTTCATCTCCACCGCAGCGTGCAATACGTTTGCATTCACCGAGGAGCCTTCTGACAGAGGCGGGAAGGCGGACGGGTATTGTAGTCGGGTATTACGGGCTCAGAGCAATAGGAAAGAGGGCAACAGCGAGTTTCGGCTCCGGGTAGAGGGAGACCCGGAGAGCTATCATCCAGGGAGCACATACAGAGGTTGGTGTTTGCGATATAGGCGTAGTGCGCTGCTTTCCATTGTGCCTTTGCATTGTGTCTAAGCCACAGTCAGCAGACTATGCAAACTTAAGATAACTTTCTGCACAATCTGCTTTTGATGCAGAGCGAGCAGTAAGATGATTAGCCCGCAATCACAAAAAGCAGACGCGTATTATAACTAGTAAAAAAGTAACGAGAGATTATTTTAAATCAGATTTGAACATCTGTGAGTAAATAGAGTGCTTCAAATAGTTTTGTACGATCAATTTTTTAAGAAGGCTTTTTCTGAGAAAGCTAAATCCTTCTGTGAACTCTTGCGTGCTTTTGGTGTTCTGTTCCATACTTAACAAGTTTCTTGAAAGCCAGCCCCGGATTTCTCTTTATCTCCCTCTCTTTTCTTAAAAGGAAAGTTTTTGGGTGCAGTAAATGGGAATGTGCCATCTGCTCTGTGATTTCTAGTCTCCTGCCCTTCTGGTTCCGACAGTGCGTTGCGCTGCAGTTGGATCATCGTTGGCTGCTTTAATTCCAACTCATTTTGTTTTAGCAATCAAAATGACAACTGAATTATTTTAAATGTTTGAATGATTTAGTTTTAGTTGAAATCATCCGTTGTTATTATGTAAAGACACCAATAAAGTTGCCGATTATAGCAACTACAGTTTTCGTGAGTAACTGATTTTAAAATGGGCAGAAATCCCATTTTAAACACAATCTGGACATTTTGACAATATGAGAAAGGTAATGTACAAATAACATTAATTTTAGCTTGTCCTTTACATATTTGAGCTTAAAACACATAGTATTATTTATATGTACAAAACTACTCATGCAGGTAATTTAACCCACTTTAATCAGGTGTTTGGGAGAAGGACTGTATTTAAGCTGTTCCTTGTCAGGTGATGCTTACTTCTAATATTTTTTTTGCTGCCATGTAGTGACTGTGACTGCAACCAGCCCCTCCTACTTCAGAGGGTTCACCCTTATTGCCCTGAAGGATGGTACAGAAGGCGACAAGGACGAGGACTATGCTGGGAATTTTCAGGTATGGTAACAGCGCAAGATATGGCCGTGTGTTATTGGTTACAAATTTCTCACTGACTAATTAACCCATCCCCTTTCCTTGTCTGACACACTTCTTGTAAAACCATGATATATAATGTTTATTCTTTAAATTGTGACACAGCACATTTTAAATTAATACTAGCCAGCATTTTTCCCAATGCCTGTACTCTCCATACCATCCTTCATCTAGCATAACAACTGTGCATGACATGAGTGGAGGGACAGATATTTTCCAGACAGCCCTCCTGTCTTCACATGTGTCAAAGTGTGATTATTCTCACCTCACCTCCTCTAAAAAGGCTTGATATAGCATGTGAAAGAGCCTACTCTCAGCACATCTCCCCTTGAGCTATGCTTTGCTTTGGCTGCTGGAAGTCGTGTGTGGAGTTTGAGAAGCCATCTATTCAAAAGCAGGCATGTATGTAGGTACTGTACAACAAAGTAGATGAGAGGCTAATTAACTTTTTATACAAGAAGGTCCAGCTGGAGTACTGTAGGGAGGAGGAAGAGAACAGAGAGGGCCCAAGAGTGTGAAAGAAAAAATGAGAAGGCAAGGCAACTGGTGCTGCTATGCACATGTGATAATGGCCAAATATGCGAGGACTGTGTAATTGTAATGCAGTGTGATGAGACAAGTGGTTAATTAATGGAATTTCATGTCTAGTCCTAATAATTTGTATCCAGTCTGTTTTTTTTTCATACTATACAAATGAACTACACTATAAGGTGATAAAATTCATCCATCCATTCTCTTCCGCTTATGCTTATCAGGTTTATGGTGGTGCTGGACCCTATAGGTAGTAGAACACGAAAACTAAACTACATTTATAATGTTTACCGTCACCACTCTATAGCATGTTATATATTTATTTTTGTTGATGCCGTAGTTTATTACAGGCTGTTTTATTTAAATTAAGATGGAAGTTAAAAAAATGTGTAGAATTTAAAGGTTGCATAAGATGAGACAAAGAATTTGGAAAGAACTCAGTGAGCAAATAACTGATTTTAGCTTCATAAATATTTCATAAAAATTCTAGATTATAGTTAATAAGGTGCATAATAAAGCCATTATATCACATTAATATACTATATTAATGAAAAAAAAAACATTTCAGTCTTAGTCATAGCCAACTGATGATAACTTTAACAGCATGTCTGGCTTTCTCTTGTTTAGCCTCCTGCGAACCTGTTCATTCTCATTGTTTCTTACATAAAAACCCACTATTTTACTAAACCTTTACAGTTCAAAGAGCGGTTCACACAGCAGTGCACAGGCTGCTCTGATCACAGTTACTGCAATGCCGTGGCACTCTTTGTGAACCTAAGCCTTGAATATGACAGGACATAAAGCCAGGAACATGTTGTTTTTGTTCTGTCTGCACCTCACAACTCATTAACCAGCTTTAACACCACCAAGGTTTTTTTTCTCTCTTGTATTTGTTGTTGCAGTTGATTTCATGACATTTTTCTTTAATGCCGGTCTCGAGTGCGTCCCTCAGCCATATGGCGGAGTGTGGCGTGGAGTGACGGGGCGCTAAACGTCAAGAGTTAATATAGGAGAGACTGCATCATGTAAATGACACTCACATCTCTCAACACATGAATGGGTGCTGAGTGCACAGAGAATAATAGATAAAATGGATAGATGTTTGATCATTGCCTTTCAGATGTTCACGTTAGAAGTAAAAAGAGCAGATGTGTCAGTACTGTGACCTGCGTTTGATTGGACTCCTGCTGGGTTTTTTAGAAGTTTAAGGTCTCTTTCATGGCTGCAGATGATCACCTGTCTTTCGAAGCATTCTGTGACAGAGCAGTAAAAATAAACTACTGTCTAAAGAGATATGTCTCTATCATCACCTGCTCAGTCAGTCTTTCATGCTTTTCGTCTCTCATGTCAGAAATGTATATACACATACACACTATTGCTCCTTTGTGAAAGAGCTCTGGGTGGATGAACCCCCAGGAATTGAAGAAAAAGAAAGAAAAAAGGAAGCTGCAACAGAGGCTTTAGGCTTTATTTAACATACAGCTCATTTGAAATCTGCTGGTGTGCCCCATCTCAGCCGTCTTAGGACAGCTCCCGACTTGATGAAAAGCACTTTTATTGAGCTCTCTGGGGAGGTCAGCTGCCACTGTGTGTCTATGTGTGTTTTTTTGGCAAGAGTGTAAACCAGCAGGGAACGCTGGCGATGTCTGATGAGACATTACTTCTCAGCAGGGTGAGATAATAGGACAAGAAAAGGCAAATTGTCATGTGGCTGTGTGGCTATATGTGGGCTGGAATTGTCAGGATGTATTTTGAAATTTCTGTGGCAGATTGTGCCATTTGCAGCTACTTTTCTACAGCCTCTATGTTATTTTAGATTGTTGCTGAATGATGCTTGGCTCTGACCAGGGCATAGCATAGAGCCAAGCACTTTCTTTGACACACAAACTCTTGCATAAACTCAGAAAACGCGACTCGATTCTTCCAGTGGCACGTCCCATTTTGTTAGTTTTCCTAACAGCCGTTGTCAGGCTATTGTCAGAAGACCTGAAAACGGGGGAGAAAAAAAAAAGGATCATAGGTTGTCTTGCAGCAAATTAGTTGCTTCTTTTTGCAGATGGTGTTCAGTGCATTCCCATGTGACTTCTCTGCTTTTAACATGTGGTGTAGTCCATTCAGGGCAGCCCAGAATGCCTGTTAGAAACCATGGGAACTTGGAGGGGAGGGGTGTGTTTAATCTTTTAGACCACGGCTGCATCCACATGAATGGCATGCACGTGCACACAGCTCCCGGACTCCCCTTCTCGCTCTCCGTCTAACTCTTAACACACTCTCTCACACACAATTTAAAAGAGAACTCATTCATAACATGGCATGACAAAGGAAATTCTCTGCTGGCAGCTTTATGGAGTGAGAAAGTTTCCTGTTTTTACTGCCCGGATGTCACTTCCTATCAAACAGATCCTTGGTCTCAGCGGTTGTGCTCTCTCATGCAGCCAACTCAACTAATTTTCTGTCCAACAGTTAAAACCATTCAGGTGCTTAATATCTCAGGTGTGGAGCTGAGTAAAGAGGGGAGCACGGATTTAGACTCTTCAGCCTAATTCAAGTCTGGGGACTTTTTTTTTAATGACCTGAAGACATCAGAAGCGAAAGCTAAAGTGACTGCATCCCGCCTGTGTCCCACGTCATGCAGTGCCTCTGCTTCGGCCAAGAAACCTCACCTGGTGTGCATAGCTTTTATGAGCTTGGTTGGCTTATCCACAGGGATGTTCACACTGTGCTTTGATGCCAGAAAAAATTCTGGAATCAAGGTTGAGACTTGCAGTGGCCAACATTTGCCTGCTAGTCGTACAGCCAGGCGAGCCAACGTGAGCTTGGCTGACATGATAGATAGTGACCCCCCTCTATTCAGGGAGGAGAAGCCCCCCCCCCGGTGGTGGAGCCTTCAATAGCTTATTACTTTAACCAAAACTGCTGATTCGTTTCAACTGCCACAAGCATCTCTCCGCTCAGTAAAATAGATTTTTCTGCTGCTTCTGTTTACTAGAAAATATATAAATATGCAGCACAGTCAGTAGGTTTGGCATCCTGTTGCCACTTTATTATAAACAGTATACCTGCTCACAGCATCTTCTATAAATAGTTCTTGCATAGTTTGTAGCTATGATTTGTCCTGTTGTAAGAGAACAAAAATTGTTCAGGCACATCAGACATATATATCAAGCCATTAAACTCCCTCATTACCACCCTTGACAGATGGCTTTGAGCATGTCTGTGTTTTTTCAGTGTTCCTTTTCTCTTTTATCCAAACACCTCAACCTTAGAGCATTTTTCTATATCTTTAGCTTGTCCTTAAATATCTTTTAATATATGCTGTTGATGCCGAAATCTATAAATACAATGTAATTCAGTATAAACTCCATCAAGAAGGCCAAACAAAGCTTCTACTCAGGTATTATCAGTTCTTATTAAGGTAACACAAGGATTTTGTTTTCGGTTCTCAACAAACTAATTCAACCCCCCACAGCTTTACCACCACACTTCTATTCTTCCGAAACCTGTAACTTCTTAATGCTGTTCTGGACTATAAAAATCAATAACATCCACCAGCAACATCCACCATCAGTTCGAATGTCGTGTCTACCCCCTTTCTAGTACCTTTTCTCCATTTTGAGCCCCCTGCCACCTTTCATCTTCCTGACTTATCTGATATTTCCGAGTTCATATGTAAATCAAAGCCCACCACATGTCATCTTGACCATGCCTACGGGGCTTGTAAAATCCTGTCTCTCTTCCTTACTCCCACTCATCTCTGCTATCATTCACTCTTCACTCACCACTGGTATCATTCCCTCCATATTTAAGATTGCTTCAGTTACTCCAATTCTGAAAAAAACCTTCCTTAGATCCTAACAAATTTAACTACTTCTGTCGTAGTTGGAGCTCAACTTCATTCACACCTGGTTAATAATAATATCTGCAAGAGATTTCAATCTGGTTTTCGCTCATGTCACAGTACAGAAACTTCTTTACTTAAAGTCACTAATGATCTTCTAACCGGAGCTGACTCTGGTCTTCTCAACATTCTTGTCCTTTTGGATCTGAGCTCAGCCTTTGACACTATCTCTCACTCTTTCCTTCTAAGCAGACTTTCCTCTCTCGGCATCTCTGACACACCCCTAGCCTGGTTTCAATCATATCTTCTTGACCGCTTTTAACTGAAATCATTCCGCTCTCGTCTATTCCCGGTCACTTCTGGTGTACCCCAAGGTTCAGTCCTAGGCCCTATGCTCTTCTTAATATACATCCTCCCTCTAGGTACCATTTTCTGCAAATATGATCTTCACTTTCACTGGTTTGCTGATGACACCCAGTTATATCTCTCCTGCAGCCCCGATTCCTCCCTCCCACCTTCTTCCCTTACAGAATGTCTATCCAAATTAAAGTCCTAATTTTCTAAAGCTCAGTGAGGATAAAACTGTAATCCTCCTTATTGCTACTAAATGCAACCTTTTGAAGGCAAACCATTTCTCACTCATTATCGATGACTCCACAGTTTTCCCTTCTCCTCAGGTTAAGAGCTCGGTGTCATCCTAGACAGTTCAGTTTCCTATAAATCTCACATCAGTAATCTCACCCGTTCTGCCTATTTCCATCTACGCAACATAAACAGATTACCTCCTTCTCCTTCCACCCAGTCTACCTCCATTCTTGTTCATAGTCTCGTTACCTGCCGTAATGACTACTGCAATTCTCTCCTACATTGTCTCCTCCAAAAATCCCTCCAAAAGGTTCAACTGGTTCACAACTCTGCTGCTTGCATCATCACCAGAACCCCCTCCTACCAGCACCTCACCCCTGTTCTTCAGGAACTTCACTGGCTCCCAGTGAAATTCCAGATAATATACAAACTTCTTCTGCTCCCCTTCAAGGCCATTCATAACCTTGCACCTCCTTACCTTTCTGACCTGTTAAGCACTACCTTTTCTGCCCGCTCACTGCGATCTTCTTCTTCTTATCCATCTTGCTGTACCATCTTTCCACCTCACCACTATGGGAAGCAGAGCTTTTAGCTGCTCTGCTCCCAAGCTGTGAAACTCTCTACCCCCAGATATAGGAAACATTGGTTCTTTCCCCCAGTTTAACTCTCAAAACCCAACTATTCAAATCTGCATATTCACTCTGAACCCACTGTTTGTTAATTTTATCTTGTGCTTTTATTTTCTTGTTCTTCTTTTTGTCATTGGTCTATTATGTGTTTTATCCTATTGTAAAGTGTCCTTGGGTGTCTTGAAAGGTGCTTTATAAATACAATTTATTATTATTATTATTGTTATCTTCTCTGTGGAAGAACGTTTCGCTCCTTTTTTGTGTTTTGACACTATTATTGAACCCGTAGCATATTTATCTAAATAAGTCCCTAAGATTTAAAAACCTACTCTTAAGAGAGTCTTGGGCCAACATCCAGCACAGGTTTAAACCACGGACCCTCAACAACAGTAACCACTGAGCCAACATGCTGTTCAACTCAGTACAGTAACTGTTAAAGCTGGAAATGTGTTCTCTAATAACTAAAGCGTGCTTTAAAGACCAGATAACCGATGGTTTAAGGCTAACACGATTCACTGAATCGACTGATGTTTACAAAAAAAGTGTGTTTAATCTCAGTTCAGCTGTTAATTATGTTTGTGAGATCATAATACGACAAAATGTATCTGTGTGATCCAGCATCAAGTGAAGAAAATTACCTGCAGGTGTTTGCAGTTCTTTTTCTGACACATCTTGTCTGATGCATTTATATTCATTACTGATCTCTTTGTGTGTTTGTGTGTCAATGCTTTACAGATAATTGATGAAGAGGAAACACAGTTTATGACCAACTGCCCCCCTGCAGTGACAGAGAGCACTCCTCGCAGAAGAACCAGTATCCAGGTGTTTTGGACTGCACCCCCTAGTGGCTCTGGTTGTGTTTTTCTCAAGTATGTATATAGCAACGGCTGGTCAGCCTTCTTGGCAGAGTCAAACCCTCAGCTCAAAAACGTAAACCAATAGTCAAATTTAGTCTGCATATCCAGCTTTCTGTCACAAGTACAGGTAATTGTAGGTTATCCTCTAGATGTATTACTCACCTGAAATGTAAGCTGAAGCTAGGTTGATCGCGCTTAGGCTGCAAAGCAGAATCGGGACTAGCTGGAGTTTAAATATGTACCCGGAACATGAAACTCAGTGTTGAGGCAGGCAGACATAATGCTTCGTTATTGAATTGTCGCAAGGAACTTTGTAATAATTAAAAAAATGCAGAGGAACACCTTTATAAACAGTACAGTGTGTGCTTTCTCTCCAGTGTGCACACACTAACACGCACACCCCCACAACACCGCAACCATCGCAAACAGAATCCAAATCTGACACTCTGTAACTGTCTGTACTTACTGTGCTTGTACTGATTTAATATAGCTTTTTAAATACCTTTTTTAAATACCTTTTTATTTTAGAACTCAGATTTTTAAAAGAAATTGATTTTTGACTTTAGTTTAAATTGTTTTTTAAACTAAATCCTTTCATTTGGCTCGACAAACTAAATATTACCTTTAGTAGATTTATACCTGATATACACCACTCATCTCTTGCTGTTGTAAGTGCTCTGGGCTTACTTGAACACAGAAGACTAGTCATGTTAAGCTGAGGACACATCATGACAGAAATCCATTTATTAATCCTGTACTTCACTGCAGGGAAATAATGAGAGTGCATGAAGTGGAAAGGCACTGAGGGTCTATGGGGTTCACGAAGGCTTCCGATAAATGCATTATTTAACCGTTTGCATGCTCTTTCTCTAGTGTGTGATCAAGGAATCATTTAAAATTGCTTTTAATTTTGTTTTTATCCTCACTATATGTTGTCATCCTAATTTTTAAAAGGCTGGTCACGTTCTACGCTATGTATGCTCTCCTTGTAGAGGCCAGGGAGATAATGGTTGAAACGTATTCGGTGCTTAATAGATAAAGGAAACAGTTTAAAGTGTGACAGAGTGTACAAGCCTTGAAAGAGATACTTAAAAGTGCAGAGATGTCACTGCACTATCAGCACATAGACAATGGGGAAAGGAGAGAGTAAGAAGCTTACTGTTCAGAACACATGTCTGTGAAAATCATAATTACAGGCTGGCAGTGGGTATTTGTCTCTGCTCTTCACCCTGACTGCAGTAATGATGACAAGGTTTTTGCATATGCCACTCTGCTCGAATGCAGCAACTATCCTAGTACAGTCTTATTGATATAAAAAGTACAACTCTGTTAAATTTCTGTGTGCAAGTCCCTGCATGAAAAATGTCTTATGGGGAGATACATTGCCATTCACTGGTGGTTATAATATTGCACAACTTCCTATAAAACATTTGTGCATTAACAGGCACATACTGTATAATCACTGAACAGCAGAAAACAACATAACAATGTAAAATACCTGCTTATCATAGATTAGCTTAGAGTAGACAAGTTTCATTACCAATGCAGGTGCAGGGTAAATATTTGCTTTTAATTTTCTCCTTAGCAGAGAAGGTGGTCCGTTGCTGCCTGTCAATAAAAGAGCAAAACAAAAAACATCTGGTTATGCACTTACAAGTGTGTGCATAAGTCTGTCTCATAGAAACTGACTCACATGTCCCAGGAAATCCTGCTCCTCGTGAGTGTTTTGCTACAGTATAATTGATGGGCAGTTGCTGTCTTTTAGATGGAAAGTCTGAGCTTGGTGGTTTGGGTTTCTCAAAGGTTGATCCGTGATGATAGGGTTAGGCAAGGATGCTCATTTACCTCCTGAACTCAGAGCACTCATTTTGAAAATCTTAACATTTATTTTTAGCCTTTTCACAAGCTCAGATCGAAGACAAATTTTCCTTTGCTGGGTTGCTTTTGGTGTCTCACTCTAGTTTAACCAAAAATGATAGTATACAGAAGCGATGCATAGATATATGGGCTTCGTAGAGTGCTAAGAGCCTAGTAGCAAATATAATGACCTTTATTAATGAAAGTGGCTGATGCTTCTCTGTTAAGTAGCTGCTTTAAACAGCAGCGTTGCTATTGCTTTAGAATTAGTATAGCCCTACTTTATAATCACAATTTGTTATATGTTTTATAACTAGAGCCTGACAGATGTAGGGTTGTAAAGACTGATACCAGCATTTGATGATTTAAAAATGTGTAGCTATTATGAGTCTGCTCAACTACAATAGGGTTTTGGTTAAAATAAATATTTTTTTTATTGTCACAACAAACTGTGGATTTGTTTATTTACATTACACATCTGTATGACTCAGTTTCAACGGCAGGAGGTTGTAAATGGCCTCAGGTGGTCAAAATATGCAACCTGAGAGCACATTTTATGGTTAAAGGGTTTTTCTTCTGTCTCTTTTTTAGTTTTTGAACTTTTCATTTCTCACCTCTTATCAGCGCAGATACAGTATATCACCACATAGCTAATTTCAGCAGATATATAGATATATTCTATTTGTAACTGAAGGTAGCACTATCAAAATATTAAATATAAATACTAGGGCTGTCAGCGTGAATCGCGTGGGCTGGACGGCGCTAACGAGTTAATCGAGTTAGCGCAGGAAGCTCGATTAACGCGTTAGCGCCGTGCAGCCCCACACAAAGGCGATCCGCGGTAACTCGTTACCGGAGGGTTGTCGCGTTAACACAGTTTGCATTAATGCCATTTTAACGCGATTAATGCTGACAGCCCTAATAAATACCAAACTATGAATGAAGGTTTAAATGGGAGATTCTTTTTTTATCGATGGGATGCGAGTAGCCTTGTATTTTCTCTGTACATTACTTATTACTCTGCTGGTGTGTTAAGCTTTAAAAACATACACTCCAGTTACATTTGTACAATGATACAGTGACACAGTCTTGTGTCTTTTTGCCTAAATAAATTCCACCAGATTTTAGTGGAAATTGCAAATGGAGTGCAAATGGAGATTTGGAAGAGTTTTGATCTATTAGCTGTAGCTACTTCACTGGTAATGAAAACAATTTTAACTGGCAAAACGATTTCAATGCTTAAAATAAGAAGCTGCTATATACATGCTACAGTGTTCAAGAGAGAAATAATAATTTAATAAGCTATTAATTTATTTATTTATTCCCTTGATTTTAAGGTAATAATTGCTACTAGCCATCATAATTCAAACCTATTTAGATGCCAAAAAGGTTTAAAAAATTTCAAAATCTGAGAAGCAGTCGATTTTCTTCTCAGTCCTCTATTAATTACTTGTTTACAGCAGGGTTTTGGCGTATTATTATTCCTTGTTTGAAAATAGAACATAAGAGACTTAAAAATGCTCGATAAATATAAAACTCTTTTTGTAATACTTCCCATATCTGGTCCAATAATATTATCCTGACTGTTCTCAACAGAACACCCAATATAACAGAAATCACCTTATACATCAAGTTTTTGTCTTTTTTTGATTTCACCAAATGTGAAATCTGAACCAAATGTTTAGCTCTTACTAATTAGCCAAAATATTTTGCTTCTGTTCTATTCATGTCCTAATTAAATACACCCAAAAAAACCCATCCCTAAAAGTATCTAGTGACACAAAGTACTCTAGTCACAGTGGTATTATCAGAGTGTAGTTCCTGTGGTTGATCACATTCTGATTGTTCCACAGAAGCTACGACAAAATGCAGTCCATATGTTGCTGCCATCACTGAATTTGCTACTATCTTGTCTCTTTCCATTTTTTTTTGGGTGTAAGATGTTTTATTTCTAATTTCCCTCTGGCATGCTATATGGATAGTAGTGTAGTATGTTTTGATGAGCTGTCTGAGTATATCAGTGATCTGGTGAATGTCACAACCACATGCAGCTGTCAGAGTGTGTTTAGCCCCATCAGCTAGATGACACAACAGATAAAGGATGCTTTGAGAACACTGAAAGCAGTCCTACAAAAATTAAATGTGAATACATTTGTCTTGGAGAGGATTTATGTTACGTCATCTTGTGAGTTCTTCTTACAACGGTGATCTTCATTAATTTAATCTCTAGCAATAGTGTCTGCACATGGAATAAATAAAAAAAAAAATCCCTGATAGTAGCAGGAGCTGATTTAAGAAAATACGATTTTTTAAATTCTTCTTCTCGTAGGTCTAAAACAGCAGTCTGCTGTTTCTTTTCTTTTTTAAACTTTGCTTCTTTCTTTCCCACTGTCTTTCCATTTTCTTTTTTGTTAATATCTCTCAAACCAACATTACCCAGAGAAATACACTCGTACACACACACACACACACACACACACATTCAAATCAGTGCACTTTTGTGGTGATTGGGATCGGCAGTAGTGTGGATCCAGCAAAGTAAGATAGAATTTAAATTGGATGTTAAATAAGCATTACTCGGTCTGATTGTCTAGCCAGTCCAGGAAAGTGGGCGAGCAGTGAGGCAGGGTTTGCTCGTCTATCTCTTGGAGATATATGGAATCGGGGTGAGATTGAATTAAAGTGTGAACAATTAGAGAAGTGCTAGTAGTGTCACTTACCTTGAATCAGTTCATCTGTGTTATATGAGACGCTATTTCGCCAGTAAATCACACCTTCTTTCAAATACTATTTTAATCATACATCGAGCAGGGATGCAAGGCAAGTGAGTACTCTCATGTGTAATATGATCTTAATGTCAGAGGTTCCCAAATTTTATAACTTCTCAGTATTTGCCATATTTTTCAAGTTAACAAACAGAATATTTTCTTTAGAAATACAAAGAAAGAATACAAGAGTTAAGAGACCTGTGATCATTGGAACAGAAACACAGACATGATTTCTAATTAACCTTAATACTGGAAATGAGAACGGACAGGGGAAAGATCAATGGCTAACTAAATAAAGGTTTTGGAAAACATTTGCAGCAATAATCAGGAGTTATAGACTGAACCACAGTAACATTGTTTGGAGCTGCAGTGTGTCCTAAAAGAAGTGCTTCAGAGTTAGCAAAGAGGGAATCAGTGGAAATATAGGTTTCTGTGACAACTTGGACAATGTGAAGGAGACTGCATCCTGTCAGCCTCTGTGGTTTGTGTCCAAGAAAAAAAAAATCCTTTTTCTATTTTCTTTTTCTCTTCAATACAGCACTGAAAGATTGGAGGAATTTGGTCAGGATTACTACTGTGAATACATAGTCCTGGTGGCTGGATGAAAGCGCTAAGCCAGTGTGGGTTTGTGGATGCAAGAGTGTTGCGGACACAACATTTATAGAGAGCACAATGCATGTCTGTGGATATAACAAAACACTGACTGACAACATGACTCCCAGCCCCTAGAAGCCTGGCAAAAGAGGAATATCCCAGCATGATAACAATATGAAGCTTCTTCTTAGTCTTTTGGCTGCTTCCTTTAGGGGTTGCCACAGCTGATTGCCTGCTTCAATCTCTCCCTATCCCTAGCATCTTCTTGTGTCACAACAACACACTACATGTCCTCATTCTCTACATCCATGGATATTTTCTTTGGCCTTCCTCTTTTTTTCTTCCATCTTCAACATCCTTTGCCAAAATATTCACTATCCAAACCATCTCAGCCTTGCCTCTAACTTTTTCTCCAAACATTTTTACCTGAGCTGAGTCTATTTCTGATTTCCCTGCCACCTGCAGTTCTGCTTCATGTCTTTCTGAACCAACACCCTCTCCAAACATCATCACATCATTGCAGGTCTCAGTATAATCCTGTAAATCTTCACTTTCACCCTTGCTGCAATCCTTTGGTCAAAAATTACCCCTGATACTCAGTCCCACCCACTCCACCCTGCCTGTAGTCCTTTAGTTCACTGTCTGTTGCTTTGGATGGTTGATCCCATCTACCTTCATTACCTCTAGTCCTTGCAACTGTTATACCTATCTCCCTCTCATGCACACACATTCTGTCATGCATCTACTGACTTTCATTCCTCTTCTCTCCAGAACATATATCCAACTCTTCAGGCGCTCTCCATTCCTCCTGCTCTTTAATCTAACTATAGAACATAGTGTCATCTGAGAACACCATAGTTCATTGCTGCTTGACCTCACCTGTTAGCTTGTCCATTACCACTGAAAACAAAAAGAGTCCTAGAGCAGATCCCTGATGTAACCCCTCCCCATATTTAACCCATCTGACACTCCTAACACTTACCTGACCGCTATCTTGCTGTTTTCATACATGTCTGGCACCATCCTCGCATACTTGCTTGCTGATCTTGACTTCCTCATTTAGTACAGTTCATCTCTTGACACCCTATTATATGCTTTTTCTAGATCCACAAAAACACAGTACAGGTCTTTCTAACCTTCTCAATTCTTCTCCATCAACACTCTGCCCTATTTAAACATTAACCTATACTCCTGCTAAACTGATCATCACCTCTCTTTTTAACCAAGCTTTAATAACTCTTTCCTGTATCTTCATAGTATGGCTCATCAGCTCTTTTCCTCTGTAGGTAAAATAGCTCCACACATCAGACTTGTTCTTGAAAATCAGTACGAGCAAACTCCTTTCAATTTATGTTCTCACTCGTCAATACACCAATTTACCCATACTGCAAAGGAATGAATTTTGCCCCGTTTTGCTCGATCAAACAAAGCAATGGCAGCTGTTATTTTGACATAGTGCATCTAAACTATTTATTTATACAAGTGTAAGTAGCTGACCTTAAAACTTGCAATAATGTAATTACTGTATAATATTGAATCATTTGGCATTTAGATGTTAGAAGCATACAGTAATGTCTGTTGCATATTGTATACAGTGGCAGGGAGAAGTGTGGGTGTGACAGGAATAAAGGACCCACACACACAGCCTCACACGTCAACAGGTGTTTTAGTTCCAAATGTTCCTGACATGCTTTGCTTGCCCAGCTTTCCAGCTGCCTTCTTTGGCTTTGCACATTGCGCCGCTCTAGCCAGGTCTCGCTAACCTACTAAAATAGGGAAGGGATGACCAGGTGATGAAGAACAGCTGTGGGGGTCAGCCTCCCCTGACACCACACCCTGAACCCACTGCTCCACCCCTCCTCTGCAACTGAACCACAAACCACACCCTGCCTCTCAACTTGGGCTTTGGGAGCCATCCGGCCTAGCCTGGCCCTGGCTGAGGAGTTCCTCTCTGCATGGCCAAGGGAGTAGGCGGGGCAGCCACGAACACCAACCCAGGAGTTGGCCCATTCTAAGTCCAAGGGGGAGGCTCAGGGGCGCTTAACCAACGTGGCTCCTGCATTTTAAAAATTGTGCTCTATCATAGGAGTTTTTCAGGCCTTCAGTACTTGGATCTTCCTCCCAGTTTTCTTTCATTAGGTCCAACATGACCCGCGGTTTCCTGCCGAACAGTAACTCAAAGGGAGAAAATCCCCTCGAGGCCTGAGGTACCTCCCACACTGCAAACAACAGAGTATCTAACCAGCGATCCCAATTGCGTTCATCCTTGTGAATGAACTTATGAATCATGGATTTTAAAGTCTTATTCAGCCGCACCACCAACCTGTCAGTCTAAAGGTCTGAACAGATTTAATACCCAGTAATTAATTCAATTCTTTTAGTATGCAATACATAAATAATGTGCCCTGGTCAGTCAATATCTGTTTTGGGATGGCGACTCAGAGATGATCTGAAACAGAGCCCGTGCAACAGTCTTTGCAGAAATGGTGCACAGCGGCACTATTTCAGGATAACGCTTTGCATAGTCCAGCATAACTAATACAAAGTGATATCCACGTGCACTTGGGGGAAATAACCCGATGAGGTCCACGCCGATGCGCTCAAATGGAACCTCAATTAAAGGCAACGAGTGCAAAGGATTATTTTGGAATGGCCGACTGGTTAACCAGCTGACACTATGGACAAGATGTCCACCTGGAAGCACAGCCAAAAAAATCTACCCATTTACACTCCAAAGTTTTAGTGGAGATATTATCTGAATTTCAGGAGCGGGACCACACCTCCTTCACGCCTCGTCCGGCCAGGCTACAAATACCTCCCTTCACCTTCACTCGCGTTCTCAGTTCTATGCCCCACCCTCCCCCCCTTTTCTTTTCTTTCTTCCTTCCTTTTCTATCATCTCTTCCTCCCTTTCCTCCATTTCACTTCTCGTTAGTTACGGGGATCTGCCAGGCCCGGGAGCTGTCGCCAGTCCCCTTCGAGGCCTTCCCCAAACCGCTGCATCAGTCTCACCTCCTCATCCTCCATCACCCATCGCTCTGAGGATGTGGTCCCAGATAATGAATTATATTCCATATTTGTGTTTACTGTCTCCCTCCCCCATGCTGTAGAGGGGCACTGCTGGGAGCAGGGGCAGTGTCAGCGAGGAACCACCCCAAGAGACTAGACTCTCCAACACCTTGTCCAGCGCTCAGACTGGTCCTGCATCTGTTCCAACTCGTGGCAAAACACCGTCGCCTGCTCCCAATGCATGGCTGCCAGCTGGGCCACTATCCAGCAGTGCCTCAACTGGCAGAGCCGGTTGTGCTTCCACCATGCTATGGCTTGAGGTTCAGCACCACTGTGACAGGAATAAAGGCCCCACGCACACAGCCTTACCCATTGAAAGGTGTTTTAGTCCCAACTGTTCCTGACATACTTTGCTTGTGCAGCTCTCCAGCTGCCTTCTCCAGCTTCGCACACCACACTGCTCCAGTCAGGTCCTGGTAATCTAAGGACTGACCAGGTGATGAAGAACAGCTGCGGGGGTCAGCCTCCACTGACACCAACAACCTGAACCCACTGCTTCACCCTACCTGTGGAAATGAGCAACAAGCCACACCCTGTCACAGTGGGCTTCATGTCAACAAGATTAGATTGCATACTGCATGTGAAATAGTCTCACTGTGTTAATTCAAAAGAATTTCGACTACAGTAAGGCTTTTGTGGCTCACCACCAATTCATACCAAAGACTGGATCTGCTCAGTGGCACTGTTGATAATATGTTGAAAAGCTAAATGGAGGGTCATTTAATTCAAAGGATCATAAAATTCACCATGTTTTGTTAAAATTAAGGAACAGGTACATTTTTTTAAATCAATAACAGCTGTAAGCCTTTCAGACATTGAAATATGTTTTTTTTGGCAGGTAGTTATTATGGGTGGAATTGGTGGATATGTATTTCTTGTTACTTGTAAACTGTCTTACCCTTCAAACTTTACAGTATTCTGAGTCACTTCCAATGTCTCATCACTTTAATGTACACACGGAGATCATTGCATAGCATAAAAATGTACGTGTTAAAGTCCCAGCATATATCAAATTCTTGATCTTCCACCTAACATACTGGATGACCTGCAATGAACATCTTGGTTTTAAATGGAAGTTCACAGTGATCATCTCTTGTTTCCTCCAGTTTTGTAGAAAACTAATATTTAACTTTTTTAATTTCTGTGAGTGGTGCATTTGGATGGATGGCTTATAGCAGCAGTGGGACATGCTGCTCTCTGTAAAAACACAATAAATATATAAAAATGTAAAACCTTGTAGGGTAATGCACATTTTCTGTTGGTTTTGGGATTAGCCCAGCTCAATAGAGCATGCTGCTGCTCAGCTTAGTCCAGAATAAATAGCATCCAAACTGTCCAGCTGGAAGGGAACCACATGGATCAGATGTTACCCCTGGACTTGCGTCCAGTATCTCATTGTTGGGGTTTTATCCCCGTGGAAACCGTCCTGCCACCATGGTTGGTGTAAATGTCTGGTGTTTGTGAGGAAGTTAGGTCCCCGGTGGCTTGTTTTCTGTTGTTGCTTCTCAAGTCTGTTGGCATCTGAAAAAGTCTGTTTGTGGCTAATTTACATGTCAAGGCCCCTCTTAGACACAAGCTTCTTCACTACTGAATGAAACAAGCCTCTAAAACAGCTCAATCTAGAAAACCTCCCCATTCCAGACCTCACATTTGGTGGGCATTACTTTTGGCCTGTCATTCAATATTTATTGTATTTATTGACATAGTGCAAAGCCAGCTGTAATGTATCTTCTGCCCAGGCATTGTGATGAATTGCCTTAGGAACCTTTATCTAACTTTAACCTTTATTAGCGAGGCATGCTTTTTCTGCTTATTATTATTATTTTAGTTTTAAATAACTTCAAAAACAATTTTTTTAAATGTCTACTTTTGGGAAGATACTGAAAAACAGAACTAGGTCTATGAATAACTCTATAGCTATTATCTTAAACTAGTATTGTTATTAAAAATACATAAATAAAATTTTCTAATTTTTTTATTGTCTTGGTTTTTTTTCTTTGTAATTTACACTCCTACTTTTTCCTCCCTTTAAAGTTGAACTTGGTGTTCCTCTCAACAAACTTTGCTTCTCACAGTTCCCCTCTCTTCTTGTTGGTCTATTTAGGGCTAGCATTGTGCAGAAAAGGATAATCTATTTCCAGGATGAAGGCTTACTCACCAAGAAACTGTGTGAGAAAGGTAGGTTTCTTATAATGGTTTGGATCAAAAGTATTACTATCAAAGTGGTGCTTTATTTTTGCTTCCCACCGACAATCTTTTATTTTTTCTATTCTTTTACTCAATTTTTTCATTGGCAATTTTCACATTACACTTTGTCATGCACTGATGCGAATGATTGACCCCACCGGGTCTGCACAGCGATGGATGCCACACTGAGCGGCGAATCAAAAGAACAGTGCTGCACACCCTTCTCCATGTCCCTACGTTTGGCTCACCATTTTCTTAACCACCCCTCTTTTATATGACAGGAGCCCATCTCTTCTGCTCCTTATACTAATCAGCAATCTTACTCTGTGTTCCTGTGTGATCTTTTGTTTCTCTCTCCCATCATTTCTGTACAGAATCCCTGTATGGAGATACTACAGATAAACCCTTGCTTGACTGTTGTGCCTGTGGAACAGCAAAGTACAGAGTCACCTTCTATGGGAACTGGTCAGAGAAGATTCACCCCAAAGACTATCCCCGTGAGCACAACTTTTCACTTCCTAAGGAATTGTCATTAAAAGAACTAAACCAGTAGTGATTTGTTTTCCTAACAAGCATTGTGGGTGTAGCTACAGTTTAATTTAAATTTCCTTCTGTGCCTTCTTACCAAATTGCTGTTTGTCTTCTGAATTGTTGAAACCATGTTCTAAAATAATGTATTGGAACTAAGAGTCACAGAAAAGGTTGGACGTCAGTGGGAACATAGACTGTATGAAAAAAGGATGCAGCGATGTAGGACATCTAGCTACCTTCTACTATGAGTGCTGTGAGGCAACTGTTGTTGTGATTTGATGCCAAATAAATAAAACAGGTTATATCTAGAATGCTAAGTTACCAATTAATAAATTACTAGAATTTCATTAAACAAAAGAAAGAATTTATTATGGAGAATGAAGCTCCATAAAAGCTTCAGCAATAGAGTCCAAAAATGATTTTGTGCCAGACAGAAATCATGGTGGAAATGTGGGAACTGTAACACCGGAGTAGGGAGTGACTTCTTTTGGGTGACTGCCTCAGTAACCAGTTTTTGGTACTTCTGACAAACCACCAAATTATACACAATTCAGTCAGACAATTAAAGCTACTGCAGGGTAAAGTGTAACTTATTTCTTTTTATAATGTGGATAGATACGTGTTTGTTGTGGTTCACCTGGGGAAACGATAGCTGCATGATTCACTGTGACAGTGTTTGTTAAACTGTGAAGCAACCAGATGACCAGGGTAAAAAATATGGAATGAAACTAAGCTGAATAGAAGTTTTAAATGGGATCAACGAGAATTTGTTGATACTATTATTGGGAAAAATGTGTTTCCCTGACCAGTGAGAGACTGGTTGCAAAGGGTTGCTTGCAAAGTTTGCATAGAAGATGCACACTTGCCTGCAAACAGTTGCCAACTTGATTTAAATGCTGTCTAGTTTTTAATATAGGGCATGCCAAAAACAATGTGAACGACACTGCATAACCCTTAATGGCAACACCATTCCTGGTTATTTGGCTGTATAAAAAAAAAAATGGTCAGGAATGGTTTGTTAAAAATAATGAAGCATTTAAGTTCAAACTTAAATAACCAGCCTAGACTTAAACAAATAGATAACTCACTCTCACGTTTTTCCGAAACAGCAACTTTACTGTGTGGATGGTTTAGCTCTGTGGTTTAGGCGATGGTTATAGGCCTCAGTAATGATGTGGGTGTTGAGCTATTTTACAGTGATTGGGTGCAATGCATATAACCTTGAGACTCACAATCAGGATGTGAATGGACTTTAAGATTAGACTGCCTGCCTTGTCTAAATCGGGCTCTTGCCGTTCAGATCAATATGCCGATTAGAGTGGAATAAGATAAACCCTGAGATCGAAAGGAGAGCTAATTCACTGTTTTATAGAAGGAGTAGCTATATGAGAGTCACTGTCACACAAATTTATGAAAACACACACACACGCACCTCACAGATAGATCAATTGTTAAAAGGATAGGGCAAGCTGTGTGGCTTCAATTTCTTTCCCTTGCTACAGATTGATTTGTCCTTGCACAAAGTTATTTCCTTTGTAAGTAGTTGAAATAACTGCACATGTTGTACTGTACAATATTATTCACTGACTACACCACAGAAAGCATATAGTATGATTTTGCTATTCTGTAGTATAAATAAATTCTTTGCTATTGTAGATCTGCCATTGAGTCACTCTCCTATTCTTAACTTGTTTCCTTGCAGAAGCCATAAACCGCTGTGCTGACCACATTTCAGTGTAAAAACAGGCCAGCAGGAGATTTTTTTTAACTGCATGACATGATAACCTTGACAGTTCTATTTTCTTTTTTCCCCTTTGTCCCCATTATATGTCATACAGACAAGTGCAGCTATTTAGTGCAAGTGATGGCAGTTCCCTTGGACACAGAGCATAGACACCTGCCCTAGAAAGATTGATAGAATTAATATATAAGATATTAAGATAAAATAATAAAAAAAGAACAGTATTCCTCCCATCAAACTTAAACAAACATCAAACTTTGTCTTGTTTGTCTTCTTTTCCAACATCCTTTTCCCTCGGACTAAATATTAATTTGCTTTGTAAGATTTCACCAGCCTTAGCATTCACAGCTACCAAAACTGTCATGTTTTTGCAGTATTTTTTGCAGTCTATCGAAGTTTTTCAACACCACGACTACATTGTCCTGAATTCGTCTTCTGTGAATCCAAACATCCACACGTATTTAACTGCCTTATGTTATGTCCCAGATATCTTGTTTAAAGTGAACAAAAAATTTACAAATACCTTTGGCATTACCTCATCTTTTGCAGCATTGCATTTTTATTTACAATTTAACTTTTTTTTGTTTTATAATAAGGCCTTTGATCACAAGCTCATGGTACTCTATAGGTTTTGACCAGGGCTATATAAACATCATTATACTTTCTGGTTGGTAGAGAAGGATGTCCTTCTAATACTGGTGCATGATAAGATCCTAGGCAAGGTGATAATGAGGTAGGATGGGGGATAATGTAAGAATATTAAAACATGAAACATCAAGAGCTTGAGTTAGAGTATTGTAACCCTATAGTGAGATAGTAAGGACAAGAAATGACCTGTAGACATCAACAAGGAGCCTATTGATCCTAGATTAACAACAGTACTTTATTTATTATTATTTTTTACATAATAGTGGAGGTTCAGGTGTGATGTCTACTGCTGCATTATTGGTTTGATTGCTGGTATGGGATCAATAATGGAATTATGCAGAGTGCATTTTAGGAAAAAGAGTGAGATGGTCAATTTAAAATATGTTTTATTGTTTGGTTTTACAGGTCGTGCCAATCATTGGTCAGCAATAATTGGTGCCTCCCACTCTAAGAACTATGTCCTGTGGGAATATGGGGGCTTCGCCAGTGAAGGCGTTAAACAAGTGGCTGAGCTGGGTTCACCGGTTAAAATGGAGGAGGAGATCAGACAGAAGGTAAGTTACTCCAGTCGAGATGACTGTAATATACATGTGGTAAAATACATTTAGAATAAAATATACACTGAATGAGTCCATTTTTAAGAATGTTTTTCCTTGACTAAAAATGGTAAAAAAAATAAAATAAAAAAAAATAATGAATTGTTCATCACTACAGGAGCCTCAGGGGATGTTCCAGGGTGTGCACACCTGAGCGCACTATACGATGAATTGCTTTGACATTGTTGTCCAGATCATTTAGTGCTTTTAGGCATCTTTGCTATTCTTAGCCTGCCTCTACTACTACATTTAACCAGTACACAGCATCAGGAGCAGTCACACTGCTCGGAACCGGTTTAGACGATGGAAGATTAGAAGATATTTTTTCCCAGGTTTTTCATGAAATTTGGACCAAATATACCTCAAAAGAGTGCAGACACACCAGTTAATCTTTGATCACAACACGGGGTTTGAGACAACTCAGGAAGGGCTTTGAAGGCAAAAGGAGATACCTGTTGTTTTTCATCAAGTCAGTTAATTAGTAGATTCTGGAGCTGGATTAATCTAGTTGGTAAAGCTGTTACTTTGATTGATGTTAGTAGGAGTTAGGTTGGACTACATCTCTCTATGTGTACCTGAAGGATGTTTTATTTAAAATGTATATTCTTTTACAGCATCTGGTTTTCTTTTGAATGAAGTCTGAACTTTTTATTCAGTCTTTGTACTTGTCCTGTTCTTCCTGCTTCCTTGGACTATAATCTCTGGTACTTCTACAAATAGCATGTTATATCTTTATTTTTTCCTTCCTCTGCCTGGCTGTCTCAAAATTACCCATGCAGGCAGAGCATATGGTCCTGTTGAGCGCTTACTGCTAGCTAATTTTGAAGACCTGGTGTTGCAGCAGATAATGAGGGCATAGTTTGAGCAAGGGGGTCTCCGTGTCATTGCTACCTTCCCACAGCTATTACAGCACTCTCTATTATTCTGTCCTCTCTGCCTGGCTCATTAGACAAGTTTCTACCAAGGTTAGAGGTGAAAGTGAAAATATGGTTTAGATTTGACTGACAAATTATATAAGTTTTCTAGAAAACACAAATTTGATTGAATTGAAACTGGCTTTCCTTGTGTTATGTCTGGAGAACATGACACAGAAATTAATGTTTTCACAAATGTAATCAAACTTTGAAAGAGAACCCCCCCTTTTATTTGGATGGTTTACATTGCTGGACAAAAACCTGTTGAAAGTTCAACAGTTTAATATTTTTTTTACTTTTTAATGTTTCTTTAGGTTTCAAAACTTAAAGATTAAAATTTGCAAATGTAAATGATTAAACTTCTGATTTAAAAATAATACAAAAAGCTCTTCTGCACTAGGAAGAATCCACTGATTAATCACAATCCACGCAGCATTACTGCTACTGGCCACAGATGGAACAGTTGCCAACATCACTAAAGGGACAGATTTTCCGTGCTGCCTGCCACGTATGGCTGTCTGATCGGGGTTTCCCACTTGCAGCCGAGAAGTTTTTTTTGGCAGTTTATTCATCAGAAACTTTTCAATAAACTACATTTTTGAGACACAGTTTTGAGAGATTTTGCAGGCAGTGCGGTTAAGATAACAAACTGGGAATATTGCAAAGTTCAGTTGTTCTTGATGGTGTCTTGCTTGGCTGTTTTTGTGAGCACCCAGGATTGCAGCAAATGATTGTACTGTAGTAAATGAGGTACTTTTTTCTCACTAATAACAATCATATCATCACAGAGTGTGGCTTGGCTTGTGCAGTTTATTTTATCTCAAGAAGGTATTGAGAGCTACCGCTTGTTTACAATTATGTTGCCTAACAGCTGCATAATGACTCAGTAGTAAAGTGGAATTGGCACATGATTGCAGGATGATGGTTACACTGGCAATCAGTATAAACCTGATTGGTCTCATACTAGTAAGATGCATGCTGTTATTCATTGCCTGGCATGATGGAAAAGTAGTGAATAATCAACCTTTTTTTTTAGACATCTGTACATGGCTTAATTAGTGTCATTTACAGAATTGTGTAAGTAGATATTAGGTATGATGGTTCTGTAAATGGGCCATTTTCCCTCACGTGGCTCATGCGTTATCCCTGTTTGTTGAAAACGGGTTTAGTCTGATGAACGGAAACTAAAAAACATGTTTTGTGGAATCACATCACTTGTCCACCTCATCCACTTTTCTACAACTAATAAAACAGAAAGTCAGGTGATGCCTTTTAGATACGGAGGCTCAGTGAAGGAGACCGCCTATTTTGAGCAGTGCAACGTTGCTCGGTAAACGCTGACGCAAACAGAAAGCTGATTCGCTTTTGTGTCAGGTGAGGCGTCAAGGGGGAGCAGCTAGCGATGAATGCAAAATTGATATTCATAGCCAGGCTTCACTCCAGCCGAGGGATGCACTGATCAGAGTGTTCATACAAAGTTTCATTTGCAGAGCCAACCGGTTATGCAGGCCACACAAACATACACAGAAAAAAAAACCCAAACACATTTATACACAGTCTTTTTTTTTTTTTTTTATCTTGCCAGTGTCAGTTCAGACTATGATGGCTTTATTTTATATTCAACTTTGCCCCCCTTTCAGACCTACAACAAGAGTTGGCTCTACAATGTGTCTTACTGCTCCTGCTCCTCAGATATGTGGCGAAAAATATTTGACATCTCATATCCTCTGGGATTAGGTACATCTTTAGAATTTGAATTTCAATATAGTACACATCTACTGATAACAGCACCAATGTTAAAAGTTATTTTGATCCAATGTCAAATAAAAAGACACGTATAAATATATATGTCTTTACACATACATAAAGTAGCTTTAGTAGGTGAGGTGCAAAATGTAAAGTAGGACCGACTGCCTTATTTTCCTTTTTTTTTTTTTACAAATTGGCCTTTGGACAGTAAACAGATGTGCACACTGTTCCATATGTCATATACAAATGCGGTTATCAGAGGACTTGGCAGCACGAGGATGCAGCCAGAGTTCATTGTTGTTGTCCCTCCTTTCATGTTTGAGGTGATTTGTATATGCATTCAATCATTACAGACGCGCAGTGTGTCACTAATGAGAAGTTTAATGAGACTCTCTCCAGGACAAGCGACCAGGGCCAAGGCCTTAGACGGATTATGAAATCTCCTATTTCCTTTCACAGCATGGGGTGTTTTTCATTATTGCACAGTACAGACGCTTACGGAGTTCTCTATTATCGTGAGCTCTGCAGCTGTGTCATAGAGCGGTGATAACACCACTCGGGCCAGAGCCAGAAAGAGACATTACAGATTAATGACAGGAAATGCAGATCTGTATAAACA
This sequence comes from Hemichromis elongatus, assembly GCA_015108515.1. Taxonomy (NCBI): domain Eukaryota; kingdom Metazoa; phylum Chordata; class Actinopteri; order Cichliformes; family Cichlidae; genus Hemichromis; species Hemichromis elongatus. Next base: position 56,288 of record VUQR01030836.1, read on the forward strand.
GATGCACCTGTTGCCATTAAAATATTGTCTTTTTTTGCCTTTTATTTTGTTTGTAAAAGTGAGTGAGATACCTGCTAAATTCCATTTGGAATGTCAGAGCTTAATGTAGGAGATTTCTGAGCTGGATTCATCCAGTTAGTAAAGCTGTTACCCTGATTGCTGCTTGCATTTTATTACTGTCAAATTGTCTTGCTGATGGAAGGTAAAAGTAACATTAGAGCTGACTAGGAGAACAACAGGTATTATGGGAAAAACAATGTTAGCTTGTTTTTAATGTTTTCCTCATTCTGCTCCCCCTTTGTGTGCTCCTAACAAGAATTCAAATGATAATTCTTCAGTTGAGTTGTTTTGAGAACAGTAAGGTCTGCCATCTGTAAGTGGGAGGCCTGTAGTTAGGAGCGTGGGAAGAGAATAATAGATATGCATGTTCCTTTGGGTCCTTGACTCGGACTGAATGAGCAGGTGTGTATGTGCGTATCTGCTTGTATACAGAGAATTACTTCAAAACCACTTTTCCGTGTATTGAAATCTTTATTCCCTGTGGTTTTTGCTATACTTTA
>VUQR01030837.1:0-10474 GCA_015108515.1 Hemichromis elongatus
AGCATGACAGGCACTCTCCATCATGAAGGTTGATCTCAGAACAGTGAAAGCAGAGCCAGCAGCAGTTTGTCTTGCATTGTATCGGGTTTGGTAACATATTAGCCTTGATTGTTGTGTTATCAGTGTTACTATGTTGAGAACTGTCCCTTAGCTAGGACGCTTACACAGGAGCATAGAGCTTTACAGCATGCTCTGGCATGAAGCCAGCCATCGTCTCTGCTTCCCATTCTGTAAAAATGGCCGCAAGTCTCTGCGAATGTTAGATGATTATTGGATGCCGTCTAGGATTAGACAGGAATTAATCCGTTTTAGAGTGACCAGTAATGATCTAAAGCAAGATCAAAGGAATTCTACTCACTGAAATTTTTTTAGTGTCTTGTGCGCAAAATGTGTGTTTTACCTATGGATGACTTGAAGTAAGCACAAGAAAACATCACCGTGTGTAAAACCTGTCCCCTGTGTGCTCACAATGAAATTCCATTCCTAATATTGTAGGCAGATTACAGTCACTGTCTTCGCAGCAAGGCAATTTCCCTCTCTTTCCTTGAACCATATAAAAAGGAATAAAACTACATCTTGCATTCATTCTGACTGGAAGCCATAGATATCCTATTGTTTTCACAGACATGTGCAGTACATTACGAATATTTGTTGTCTATTTGATGTATTTGTCATGCGAGAAAAATCATGTTTTTGTACAACTTAAGGAGATGCAAAACTCAAAATTTTGCGGTTAATTTTGGGTGAGGCTGTGTTTTTCTGCCAATTTTTTACCCAAAGAATTTACAAGGTGGTTAGTAGACAGCAGACTGACTAACAAATATGGACAGAGAAAGCGGATCCTCCCCTGTGACTTTCTGTGCAGCCTGACCCAGAAACGGAGACCTGATTCCAAAGTATTTGAGATAACACAATCCCTCGAAATCACAAGGCAGTGTCAGAGATATGGCGTAAGAAACCAGACCTCAATCCAACTATTTGACCTTGGCAAGGGCGGGAAAAACTGGCTGGTGGGCTGACTGACCACCCAAAAGTAAGACGAAACTGGAGCACTGTTTGCAACAGCATTAACGTAGAAGCGACTCCTAAGATTGAGTAACATGACCCGCCTTTGAAGCAAAACAACCCTGAAACTCAGACCCATGAGCTGACGTTCCAAGTTTTTTTTTTTTCATGGCGACTTGTATACACTGTGTATACACTATGAGAAATGTGTGTAATTCCTAAAAGGCTTGACGTCAACTGGAACCTTTACTCTCACTATCTGCCTGCGATTTCCAGTAATCCAACAAGTCCTGAATGATAACGGACACAGTCGCATACACATGTAGTGAATTTTGCTGGGTGATTAGCTGATGCAGCTGGGAATAAAAATGTTTTCTAAAAAACTCCTAAAGATACTATCTTGCCAGTGATTCAATCAGATAACTCATATGAAACACATTAGCTCATACTATGATGAATTTGGAAAATGTCAGCTGCAGTTTGACAGAGAGATTAATTTTTAGACACTCTCAGTTACTAACAGACCACTTGAAATGGTTTATGATAAAAAAAAAAAAATTAAACGGGTATTTCTGTGTTTTCTTTACTAACTAAACACAGTGAAAAATATTACTTTTTAGCACATGTTACGCTCTCAATTTAGGCCTTCAAATGAACACTTAAAGCCATAGAAAAGATCTCAAATCTAAATTCTCATCTAAAAATTCATGACTAAGGAGTTGGAACCTGAATGGAGAAAAAAGGGCCCTTGCTCTTTTACTGTTACTATTTAAAAATGCAATTTTTCTTTTACAAATTTAGCCAATGTGTACCACATTTGTCATAAATTTACAGCTTGGACACGCAGCCTAAACTGGAAAAGCGATTAAGAGAACGGATGGATGAATAAACACACATATATTATGCACTTATAAATCATAGAAAATGTACTTCTGTTTAGAACTTTTAAGATTAGGCTTAAAAATTTTCTTTTTCCTAAAGCATATAGTTAGGCCTGGATCAGGTGACCCTTAATCCTCCTTAATTATGTTGTAATAGGTGTAGGCTGCTGGGGGGATTCCCATGATGCATTGAGTATTTCTTCTTCAGTCACCTTTCTCACTCACTATGTGTTAATAGACCTCTCTGCAGTGAATGATACTTCTTATTAATCTCTGTCTCTCTTCTACAGCATGTCTTTAATCCCGTCTTCCTTCTCTCACCCCAACCGGCCTGGTTCAGATGGCCGCCCCTCCCTGAGCCTGGATCTGATGGAGGGTTCTTCCTGTTAAAAGGGAGTTTTTCCTTCCCAATTTTGCCAAAGTGCTTGCTCATAGGGGGTCATATGATTGTTGGGGTTTTTCTGTATGTATTATTGCAGGGTCTACCACACAATATAAAGCACCTTGAGGCAACTGTTGTTGTGATTTAATGTCGTATAAATAAAATTGAATTGAATTGAATATTTGTCTAAGAATATCATTTTTTCTCCTCCGCTGATGCGTATGTTGTGTCCACAGGTACTATTTAAATATTTTTAATCGTTTGACAAAATGTAAATAAATATAAGATGGTAACGTCATGTCATGTTCCTTACTGACAGAAGATGGTGCTAAACATGTTTTTAATACTTTAACTTTGAGCCCTTATTTCTTAAATCAAGCCTCACTGACAGAGTTACATCTGTCAGTTTTTGCATTTATGCTGGCATTGTTTGATTTCATGTTTTTTTTTTTTGGTATGTGTATTAATACTTACTTATATGTTCAAAATAAAGATTTGATTGATTGATCGATGACAATAAGGAAGACTAAAAAGTCAAAAAAGCCGAACGAAAATTTGGGTTGACCAAGAGTGTGATTTCAAGTATTATGTATATTATAATAATACATAATATTATGTAGCAAAAGACTCTCTGAGGAGTCAGGGATATTAATATTACCTCTGGACATGTGACTAGCAAGTGAGAAAGAGAAGACATGTGACTTCTGATGCGAAGTCTATGGCAGCAACTGTTCAGCGTTTTATTTTCCTTGGCTTCAAACTGTGAACAGTCTTAGTTTTGTGATTATCAGTAAAGGTGAATCAGTCTGGAGCAGTAGCTCAGTTTACTTCATGCTTTTGTTCAGAGCACCAGATGTTTGGACACATTATTCATCCTGATGGGTGTTTTTGTGTAAAAATCTCTCCGCTGTTTGTCAGTGTATCAGCTTTCATGGTGCTCTGAACTAGTCGCATGGCAGCAAGTGAGCAAAACAACAACAGTTTTATAACGCCTACCATGCGCTTCCAAATGGTAGCAAAAACCACAATGTCTTTCTCAGTTGTGGTTATTTATTTTTTTTAACCAATTACAACATCTTATTTTTCACTACATCCAAGCTCATCGTTTATCAAAACAACCTGAAAACAGATATGCCCAGTTATGCAAGTTGATTCTGACGTTCCCTGTGATCACAGTCAACATTAATCAATAAACCTTGAAAGTATGAATATTATATATGCATCAAGAGTGCGTCAGGTAAAAAAAATACTGTTGTGACATTGTAAATGTGACTCCCCTCTTGCTGTTTCAGAGGAAGTCCTGGCCTACACTTTGGGGTTATTGGTTGACGGAGGAAGGGATTCTCAGCTGATGCAGCTCCCTTTGGCCTTCCAGGCTATAAAAGCTGGTTCAGAAGAACATCCACCTCCAGTAACAACAAGTTTTCTTATTTGAGTAAACTTGTTGTGTGGAATCCCTCTTTGTCACATACCACGGAGCAAGTTTGTGTCAACATCATGCCAAATTTTCTACTTTTCCTAAGGAAATTAACACAATGTCTTAACTATGATGTAAAGGAACTATTTTTAGTTCAATGTTGTGCATGTTACAAAATATACTTTTGCTGAGCTTGGAAAAAACATAAAAACTACTCACACTAGTCAAGATTTGTAATCCTGGACAAAACTCGAGATCGAGTGGTTCTCTAAGAGGCAGTAGGTAAATCTACGATTAGAAATCGATGGTCGCTTTGGTTTGGAGAATGATGACATGCAAAGCACAAACAACCTCACACAGACAGAATTTTGGCTGCAGTTACTTTGTTCAATTCCGCACTTCATCATTCAGTTCAACATTGCAGTACACAGAGGATAAGACCAGAAGGTCTGCTGTTTAAGGATGCGTCCACTCCATGTTTGGGTATGTGTTTAATTAAAAATATTCCCCCAGGATACCGATACTCTACTCCGAAGGTAGCTCACCTGGACTTTTTTGGGAACCATCCAGTGTTTCAAAGACTTGACTATAGTACCATTGGGCAGAACCACTGGGTCATGTAGGTTAATGTCTACAGCCATGATGCATGTTGGGTAGCATTCAGCACCTAAAAGAAAAACAAAACAAACACACAAATCAAATAATAATAATAATCAATAATCAATATCAATAATCAATAATCCGAATTTAAGTTAAAACATTTTTTCTTTCATGTATTGTCTGATGGTGGTATGTGTTCCACGTATTCATTTAATGTACACTCCTAACTTTCTCAGCTGAGAGAAGAGACTCCTTCTTTCTCTTGTTGTTGATGGGAAATAAGAGCTGCTGGCTTATATTAATTCATTAATTTAATTAAGCTGTAATATGTTTAGCGATTACAACATTCATCATTTCTGATTTCTTTTTTTAAATCAGAAATTCAATAATGTGAAAGCCTAAGAATAAAACATAAGTGTCCAACCAGATAAGCCAAAATGTTTGTTTTGAAAGAATGAAAATCTAAAGGTCAAACTCACCAACAGCCATCCCATGGTCACAGCTGTACTCCACAGAGTTGAGATCTGGAGGAGCAGAACAAGATCCCTGGAGATTGGGACACATGATGAATTCTGCTGTCCATTCTCCATCCTTAGTGCAGCGAATTTCAATCTGGAAACAAATACAGGCATTAAAATCCACAAAGGGGAGTCTACACTTGTCCCCGTTTATGCATTTCTGCATGTATACGCATGAATCTCACTACAGCAAGAAAATACTTCATATTTCTGTGGAAATACAATTTCATGGCTGTCTGTAGGAATTTGTGGTGGAAACAAAACTGTATGTGAAATGTAAATGTCAGTTCTTCCACAGAGCCTAATCCTAGGAGTGATGTCACAGGTGAGCTGCACCGATCCAAATCAGGATCTAAGAGTGTGATCTAAGAGATGCACCTTGAAGACGTTCCCCCATTTAAACAGATAAGAGTCAGTATTAATATTAAGTTTGCTGATTGTATTTGTAATTCATATCTTATTTTTACTATTTTAATATTTTTTAACTATTGTTAATTAAGTGTTAATGGACAATTAATATTGTTAAATAACACTCTTAATTAATGCTGCTTTTTCCCAGCTCTCACCGAGTGTTAATATTATAATATATACACAATCAAGGCAGTAAATCTCCTGTATCATTTGTGTTATATGGAACTAGCAGAGGACAATATTGCCAAAAAGACATGAACAAACAATATTATTTATTAAATGATAAAAGTTACATTGTAACAGGTTGTTGTTACCTTTTAGAGGTTTTAATTCCTGTCTAGATTTTAATATTAATGCAGGTCTAGTATCCATTTTTTCTGCATGGTATGAGTCTTCTTGTCTGTTGTGTTTTGTATTTGTTTTTTGGTTATTACTTTTTTAGTTGGTTTTCCTATGGGTACTGTTTTACTGTTTATTGGTTTATGCCTGTGTAGATTACATGCAATTAAACCTTGGTGTAGATGTACTTAAAAAGCCATCTTTAGACCCAGCTGTCTTAGCTAATTATAGGCCAATCTCCAACCTTCCTTTTATTTCAAAAATCCTTGAAAGAGTAGTTGTCAAACAGCTAACAGATCAGCTGGCTTAGTTGAAGAGTTAGTCAGGTTTCAGAGCTCATCATAGCACAGAAACAGCTTTAGTGAAGGTTACCAATGATCTTCTTATGGCCTCTGACAGTGGACTCATCTCTGTGCTTGTCCTGCTAGACCTCAGTGCAGCGTTCCATACTGTTGACCATAATATTCTATTAGAGCGATTAGAGCATGCTGTAGGTATTACAGGTACTGCGCTCCAGTGGTTTGTATCATATCTATCCAATAGACTCCAAATTGTTCATGTAAATGAAGAGTCCTCTTCACACACAAGCGCCTTGAGGCGACTGTTGTTGGGTTTCGGCGCTTTATAAATAAAACTGAATTGAATTGAAATGAATTAGATAAAGTCCTGTCATCCTCTTAGTCTTCACCAAAGTGGGGCTTTTGTAATCTCCTGTGTGAACCTGCACGTTCCTATACGAAAACTTTATTTGCTTTTTAGAATAATTTTTTAACACAAGCTAAATGTGTTTTCTATTTTAAAAGTGTTTTTTTTTTTCAGAGCATTGTTTTCTCTGGCCTTTATAAAAATGATTACAGTATATACTAGAGTTGGTTTGACCATGATGCTGTCTTAAGTTTGGAATCTTGTTGGCAGGACACATTTCTAAACATTTACAATGAGAGCCATTGTTGAGGTTTTGTCACACTTCACTTACCCTGCATAAGAGGCAAAACGTATATGTCAAGGTGTCACTGATGCATTAGTCATGAACACTGCCACTGCAGTTACTGTATTATGTTAGGATTCAGCCGTTGTTTGATTTGTGAAAATGACCTGTACAGCATGACTGAGTAGAGGTGTCAGACCTCTTTTCTCTTCGCCTTTTTTGACGAAACCTTTAATAACATCCAGCTTAAAAAACTCAACTGACATTCAGAATCACTTTCCTTGTGATCGATCTAAAAGCATTTCGATAGTCACAAACAACTAGAGAGGTGCAACTACGAGCACTTCGAGGTGTTAAATAGATTAACAGCTGTTGGAACCTTACATTTTTTGTTGTGTCCGAGCACTGAAGGGTGCAAATGGTGTCATAGTACAGGCCATTGGTGCAGGTGTACATGCCCTGGAATAGATCAGGTGGGGCCGGGCACGATATCGGCTCGCAGCCAGTTTCCTCCCACTGCCCTCCTTCCAGACACTCTAACTTGAAGTGTTTCCTAGAGACAACAGTGAATGACCCTAATTACTACAAGACCTGATACAGTTTAACATGCATTGCTGTTTGCATGTTTGCATTTCAAGGTTTACAAATAAGACATTGACGAGACAACTGAACACATTAGATGGAAAACTGTTGGGATGTACTGATGCATATGCTATAAGAAACACAACAGTGTATGTTCTACTGAAAACAATATTTCTTGTGTGCTGTATGTTAGGTGTAAATGCAACAGTGTGTGTTATAATATTTATGTGGGTACATCTGTCAAAGGTAAAAGTAAAAAGCCTGTTTAAAGCTCTTTAATAGCGGCTGCCTTTTACTTTCACATGCTGAACTAATAAAGCATCAGGGGTTATTAAAATGTTTACTCATGTCGGAAGAAGCATAACTCATAAAAGACACCCAGCTGCAAATGAAACTTCCAAATAAAAAGTTGTTCATTGGATTGCAAAGAAATTTAGGGTAATATCCTTCCATCCACTTTCTTGTACTTCTCCAGACTAAATGTCATAGAGCGAGAGGTGGGGCACATCCTGGACAGGCAAACGGATACCTTCACATTCATATCTGTGGTAAATTTAGAATCACAAATTCAGGTGAGAAAAAATTATTTTTAATACAAGCTTTCTATAATATAAAATAGCCTTTTTTTCTATGGTATTTATTAATCTGCTTTCAAATACAAGACTATACAGTAAGTGAAATACAGCAGTACTCTATTGTGCATGAAGTTCACATTTTGAATCCTCCAGTTCCGTCTGAAATGTGTGAAGAAAGCCGACTGCTGAAGCAGGATATAAACTTGCGCCACAGGCTGCATCTCCTGTTAGGAAACCCTCATTTCATTATAAACATGGGAACTGTTTTCAGTAATGAGCAGTTACTCAGGGAATACAACTGGCAAAGGAATGGCGAGGCCCAGTTAGCAGCAGTACATATTTTATTGGGCCCTAATGTGAGTTTGCTCCCAAAATGAATATAGTTATGTGGATGATGGGCCAAAGAATACCTCTTAAAAGCTGTATACTCATTGATATTTAAAACTTTGCCCTTTGGGTTCTGGGTGTTCATGGGATGCATTGTTACAACCCTGAAAAAAAAAATCTCAATCAAAGATCCTAATTTTATGAACTAGTGCGTAATGGGAATCTTGTAAAGTGATGGAAAAGAGAGATTTTCCTCCATTACGCATGGAAGCATGCGTAATTAAACACTGCATTTAAGTTGGTTTGTCTATGCTGACTAGTATCCCATTTAGACAATTAAGACCTGAAATAAATACTTTTGCCATTGATAATTTGAGGAATCATTCAGAACACAGAACGCCTGGAAGGAGAATAAGAAGAAGATTTTTTGTGCGTGTTTCAAGCTTTATGCTGCAATTAATACTTAAATAGTGAATGAACTAACTAATGCTACTCAGTTGCCTGAACTGTCAGCATTTCCGCCCAACGTACCGTCGTATCTTCTTTTTGAGGCTCCCTAACACATAGAAGCCTGGGTTGCATTTGTAACGGCAGGCAGAGCCAACATCGTGCCCTGAAGCCAGACAGTCTGCTGTTAGCAGCTTGGCATTGGATATGTTTGGAACCTCTGGACATTCTATCTTGCAGTAGGCCTCTGGGAAAGACCACAGCCCGTCCTCCAAACACACCAATCTGTCACTGTCACCTAGGGAGAAGAGAGAGGAAGGCAGAAGAAAGGTGAGAAATTTTAAGATTTTCAGAGAATTTTAAAGTAGAGCTGAACAGAGAAGGAAAGATACAGCTAGGTTAGTTGTGTAGTTAGCTATGTCATGTTACAGGGGTATGTTCGCATTTATTTCACTGCATGAATATAGCAGAACTTCTGATTTGAATTGAATGATATTAATGTTCAAAGAAAATGAGAAGAAAAAGGTTAAGGTTTCACAGATCACTGGTATTCTCGCTCTAATATTGTAGGCCTTTATAATAAAAGCAGTTCCAAATGACTGTTGTTGTGAACTTGTGCTTGTTGAGGGGTGTGGCTCAGCTGCAAGAGAGCGTTGGGGCGGTGGCCCATGGGCGGAATGGGCGCTAATGCCACTGCTGTCAGGGAAGGCTCAAGTTTGCCACTGGGGTCTAGAGGGAGCTTCGAAGATGTGCGTAGAGCTATCCTCTCCCCGGAGAATCACCGGCAGCAATCCGGCAGCAGTGGAATGGAGGTGAAAGACCAGACCTTCACGTTTGCTCAGCGGCTCCATGATGCAGCGGTCCGATGGCTTCAGCCGGGACCGTCACTAGAGAAGCCACAGCTTCTGGATGCGGTGGTGTGGGAGCAGTTTGTGGACAGGCTTCCAGGGGAGACAGCGCAGTGTGTCAGTTGCCATCGGCTGGCAAGCCTGCAGGCTAGCCAAGGACCAGCTGTGAACCAGCCAGCCATACAAAAAGACTTTGAAGACTATGAAGTGGTACGGTCACACAACTGAGGGGCCACACAGATATGTCACCTCAGTCTCCTAAAAGCATGGCGTGATGCTGAAACCACTTCTCTGGTGAGCTTGGTGAAGGACAGAGATGAGTGGAGGCCGGAGGTGTCAAATTCCACCCTAGCATCCTTCCTCCATTGTGATAACTATCTCACACAGTGCATGGTGTAGCCCATAGTTCCTGCAGTGACGAAAGATGGGTCAATATATTCCTGTGTCGACTACCGCAAGGTGAACTAGGTGTTGCAGTATAATGCCTACAAAATTCCCCGGGTCAACGAGCTCCTGGATCGGTTAAACACTGCTTACTATCCACAACGCTGGATTCAACCAAGGGCTACTGGCAAATTCCCTTGTCTCCAGAGTCCAAGGAAAATGTGGCTTTCCTCCACACCTTATGGTTTGGACTAATTTTTCAGACTTCAGTTCAGCGTTCAATACAATCCTCTCCTCGCAACTCATCAGGAATCTGACAGACCTAGGCATCAGTTGCCTCATGTGTAAATGATTACTGGACTTCCTGACCAACCGGCCCCAACATGTCCGGCTGGATAATCACTGCTCATCTACCATCAGTTTGCAGATGACACCACAGTGATTGGCCTCATCAGTGACAACGATGAGGCCCCCTACAGGGAGGAGGTGGATCGTCTGGCTGAGTGGTGCGACACCAACAACCTGCTGCTCAACACCGAGAAGACCAAGGAGCTCATCGTGGACTACTGGAGGAATGCCTACCCACATCCAAGCATCTACATTAAAGGGATAGCTGTGGAGCGTGTGAGCAGCTTCAAGTTCCTGGGAGTCCACATCTCCGAAGATCTCACCTGGATGACCAACTGCTCCAAGCTGGTCATGAAGGCTCACCAGCGCTTCTTCTTCTTGAGGACTCTGAGGAAGAACCACTTGTCCTCAAACATCCTGGTGAACTTCTATCGCTGCACTATCGAGGCATCCTGACCAACTGTATAACAGTCTGGTATGGG
>VUQR01030838.1:0-31069 GCA_015108515.1 Hemichromis elongatus
CCCCCCCCCCCCCATCACCTCACAATATAAAGTGAAACTGAAGAACTGATGAGAAGCAAACACTTTGACATCTATCAGTCTGGAAAAGGTTATAAAGCCATTTCTAAGGATTTGAGACTTCAGTGGAGCACAGCGAGAACCAAAAAAGAATCCAAAAATGGAGAAAACGTGAAATGGCGTTGATCCTTCCCAGGATTGACCATACAACAAAAATGACTCCACGAGTGCATCAGTGACTCATCCAGTTGTACACAAAAGAACTCAGAACAACATATGAACAACTGCAGGCCTCCCTTGCCTCAGTTAGGGTCAGAGTTCATGATTTAACAAAAAGAAAAAAGCCCGAGCAAATCCATTGGCGATCCAAGGAAAAAAACCAAAGACCCATATTTGCCAAAAACAACTTGATGTTCCTCAAGACTTTTAGGAAAATATTCTATTGACTGACAAGACGAGAGCTGAACTCTTTGGAATGTCCCGAGTCCTGTTACATCCAACATAAAACTTAACACAGCACTTCACAAAATGAACATCATGATTTGTGATTCTGTGACTTCCTGTGTAAACATGATCAACTTTCAAACATGGTAATGTGATGGTGTGGGGCTGCTTTGCTCCTTCGGGACCTGGACAGCATCCCGTGATTGATGGAATTATGAACTCTGCTCTATACCGGGAAAATCCCGAAAGAGAATGTCCAGCCATCAGTTTGTGCCCTGAAACTCAAGCTCACTTTGGTTATGCAAATTATCCAAAACACACCAGCAGGTCCACCTCGGAATAGACTTGAATCTGATTGAGATGCTTTGAGCTTAAACAGGCTGTTCATACTCAAAAAACAAAACAAAAAAACAACTCTCCAGTGTGGTTGATTTAAAACAACTCTGCAAAGAAGAATGAGCCAAAATTCCTCCACAGTAATGTGAAACACTCATTGCTGGTTATCACAAACACTCGATTGCAGTTCTTTATGTTGCGGGTGGCACACCCAGTTAGGGTGCAATTGCTTTTTCACACAGGGCCAGGTAGCTTTGGATAACCTTCTTACACATAACAACTGATTTAATATCCAATTTTTCTTTACTAGGGTTGCATTTGTCTGTTATTTAAAATGTGTTTGATCTGAAACATGCAAACGTAAAAGTCTAGAAGGTGGCAAATGCTTTTTCACTTTATTTACCTTTTATTGACTACGAGTGGCCATTTATATGACATCTTTCAAGCTATGCAAACACAATATTGAAAAAAGGGGTAAATACAGTGAAAGGTGGCATATACGAAATAAAATGAAACAAAAACATTGGAGCCCTCCTACACAGTCTTTAAAAATCAATTAAAAATGCATCTAAGTAGCTATAAGTTTGTCTGGTTTGTGTGGCTGTCCATAAGCGTTGGATTTCCTTGAACCAGCCATCTGCCTGCATGCATACAAGTATTTAGAAGCCATCAGGGTACCCGTAGTCTGCTAAGCTGTGATGTACGCTGCTGCATGTGCTGCAGATATTGCTGAGGGCTACAACTGCTCTGCTTTTTAAAAAATAAATAAATACACAGACATGAAGATTTTTTTATGTATCTCAACTAACACATTTGCCAATATGTGTGATAGACCAGTAACAGCAGTTTGCTTGGGCTCATGTGCGTTATTCAAATCTTTATCCATCTCTTCTACTCTATCATGCTCTGCTTTAAAACCTGTTTGTGACTGTTGTGTCAGAGAAGTGAAACTGCTGCAGGCCTCTGCAGGGGGTCAGGCTCTCAGTTTGGCAAGCCTACTGATTATCCAACAAGTTTATCGTTGAGCCAGTCTGTCTGCGCCAATGTCTGACTAACATAGTCATCGCTCACCCAGATTTCCATCTGCAGTCATAATTCGACCTCTAAGTTAGTCCGCTTTGCCACGCCGGCAGAGTTGCTTTAAAACCTAAAAATCACTTTTTGCTATTAACTCGTACAGGAGAAGAAGCAGTGCAGATCAGATTATCCTGATTACCCTTACAAACACGGTGACAACAGCAGTGAAAATTAACAGCTGCTGGAGTTTATTCTGCTGTTGGAGCAGTTCATATCTGACAGTGTTTGGGATTCAGCCAGGAGTAGAACATGTTTTTTTTTTTTAATTATTATTTTTTTATTAAAGAACTCAGACTGCAAGTATGTGCCTTGCGAAACAGCCAAGCAAACCTTTAATCTGGTTTTCAAACCTTTAATCTGGTTGCTGTGAACCCCATATACAGCATATACTGTAGGGGAGTTTTCACCCAAAGAAGCTGCTATGAACTACAAGAAATAATTCACAATCTTACTTAAATTCCTTACTATGTGCCATTGAGCAAGACAGTTCGGTGCATGTTTTCCTGCTTTGCTGCAGGAAGCTGTGGTTCAAAAGTGGACAGTTTGTTTGTTTTTTCCTGACAGAAAGTAGATGACTGATATCACTTTTGTGTTGCATGTTCAGAAATTCACTGTGTTGTTGTGCTCTCTGCACATATAAGGTTCCTGTTGATGCAGATACACACAGGGTAGGACTAAGCAGTGCGCATACCTTTAATTAATCATCTGCTGGTCCAGTCCTACAAGTCAGACCGTGTAGCTGCATAGCATCGTGGTGTGTTTTGCGTTGAGTGAGCTTTTGCATATTTTTATACCCTTTAGACTGGCAGTGCAAAAGTCTCTTGGCGCTGCTAGGCCTTAATTGCCATTTTTCTTCACCTGACAAGGTGTGGATGAAGGCTTGGGAGAGATGCCACTTCTTGCTTCACGTTCTCTGGTCTATTATTTCTAGCTGAAGGTATTGAAGTCAATTAAAATTAAGCAGTGTTTCTATAAACAGTCTCTACTTTGGCACATGTGAGAGTGCCTTGTCTGCATCTCTATCTCATCCTCACCTAGCTTCCTTAGTTGTCTCCTTGTTGCATTCCCCCTCCATTTATTCGTCTCTTTGAGGAGAGCTGAGACGATGGATTGCATTTTGTTTTGTGGAGCTTGAATGTGATGCAGAGCTTGTTATATCATCAGCTGCAACATAGTTACATCACACGCTTGCCTGCTATATCATCTTTCGCTACAGCTGCAGGATGGCCTGCATGAAAGTGATATAATGCATAGTTATAAAGTCACTGCAGTGGTGATTGTGAGAGGAAAGGTCAGGTGACCTTATAATCACCAGACCATTTCTGTGTAATAATCTCAGCTGTACTGCAGCTAAAAGAGCAGTCAGTAACAAGGTGGCAGTGACCAGAAGCTGAAGTTGGGACTCTAACAGTTCAAACAGGAAGTCACAGAAATGCACACATCCTGTTAGGTCTGAATGCTGCTTTAATAAAAAATAACAAGAAGAAAAAATTTAGCAATGCCTCGGGAAATTCTTGTTCTGTAAATGTCCCGAATCCACTAGGATTCTGCTGTTTATTATGAGCTTAAACTCAGTGGTGATGATAGCTTTTAGTGATTATGAGGACAAAATAGTGTGGGTAAAAAGATGACTCTTTTTTTATGATATAATAAATGAGCAGTTAAAATGCACAGCAAGATGGAAAGAAGAAAAACGGGCAATTTCAGATCTAGGGTATAGCAGTAAGCTTATCCATTGGGTCTTTACCCAAGTTGTGCTCAAGGTCAAGGTTACATTTGCTGTTTTTTTGTTTGTTTGTTTGTTTGTTTTTTACAGGCAGTAACATGTGATGAATTGTGAGCTTTGGTTATGAATGTCACTTTTTTAAAGTCTTTGTAAAGTTTATGTGAACTCTGTGTAATTAAAGCTCAATATAGTCTCATCTTGACAGCTGGAGGTCTCTATTGATCACACATTTATTCTGTTAAATGGAAGAAAATCATAGTGGAAAATCCAGCTACATAAATAAAATAAATTCAAATGTTTAATATTTACTGATAGATCAGAAGATTTTGTCCTGAGAGCTGTTTTTTTTTTTTTTTCCTCTGTAAATTGGGTTTTACCAACGGGAGCATTTTGACTCTGGACCCGATCTGATGATGATCTGTGCTAAACGCTGTAGTTCTGCTTGGATCGATACAGCTCTGTGTATTATCCCACTGGTTTCAGTTGTCTAACACACACACACACACACAGGTGCTTTTAATAAATTTTCTAAGAAAAGAGCTCTATCTGTATCAAAGTTCTGCAAACTGGTCACACATCACAAGCTGATAAGAAAATGTTTGCGAAAAGTAAGTGCAGCCAAGCTGACAAGCTCATTCGGCGCCTCTTGTGACATTTTGCAATTCAAAACGATTGAGATCGTAGATTGGCTTTAAGGTTTGGCAGCACCGGGCAGGCTCTCCTATTTTACGCATCTAAGCTATGTGACCAAGCAGCATGATGTGTCCCATTTGGGATACGTCTTCATTACTGTAAAAAGAAATACTGGATTTTAAGTAGCCCCATATCTGATGTGAATAGGTCTCAGCTGTGTTGCACACTTTACTTTTTCTTTTTCTTTGATAAGCATCCTGTCCTATCTCTCTTGACGCGAAAAGGAGATCATTTCATGGCTCCCTGAGGTTACAAGTCATTCTTGGCTAATGGCGATGGGTTTTTACTGTCTTCCATCACTTAAGTATGGCATTAGGATTAGCATTATTAAATTATCTTATCTGATTATTTACCAGGACAAATTACCTGCATTTATTTTATTTATTTAACTGAGTCTGATCTGTTCAAATGCTAGTTTCACATAACTTTCTGAGTCTAGGGGGGGATGTGTGGCGTTTTGGGAATTACTTCAGGAGACATGCTGGGATTGCCTGCCCTGTTATTACCTGGAAGGTCATTGTTGAGGGTGAATTGATAGCAATAATGACAGCATGTTGATGATGGAGGGATTGTGAGGATGATTGTGATTATTCCAATCCTTCTCCTGACTTTAAACAAGAGCTGCCCTGTTAGGTTAAATATTTGGGTCCTTTGCTGCCTGTTGTTAATCATTACAGTTTCTGAGAATTCGTACTGTGTTTGCAGGCAGACTTTCTGTGTTTGTGTTCATTTGAAGTTCAGCAAATAATACATGCTGCTTTTTAAACCCCCCCCCCGTGGAGCATCGTAACATGGACCCATGCCAAAGTCCAATTAGACATTACTCAGAAGGCGCTCGCATACGTTAGAGCCCCATTTTAGTGAATGACCAGAAAGCCAGTGTAGTATGTGAGGGCCTGAGATGGACGCGAACACCTGCTGCTGCTGTTGCTTTGAATCTCAAATGCGATCGTTCCATTGCAAACACAGTCTTAAACGACACTCTTTCTGTTTTCAAGTCATCCAGCTTTAACAGTCACCAGTCAAGCTACACGGCCCAAACAGAGATGAGTCCTGTGTGTGTCTGCGTCTGAGTGACCTCTTTATGAAATAGAGGCCATTCTTTAAACCTCACACAGGCGGTTATGAGAGTGTCTTAAGTCAAGCGCACACACAGAGCTGCTCTGCTCAGACGGCAACAGCAGTTCATGAGTTCTGTTCACTGTGTCTGAAAGAGAGAGACAGATGGAAAAATGACACTGTGAAAAAAGCGATACTTCCCTTTTGAGAAGTAGCAAACACTTGGGGTGTGTGCAGACTAGGGTGTCAAGTGAACAAAGTCTGTGGTTGGTATTTGTGGTGTGTGTTTTTTTTTCCTGTCCAATAAGTTGCCACTGAGAAGGGGTGACACAAAATTACCCAAAAAAATGTGTATTTATGTCTTGTTAGTAATACATGTGCAACAATGTAATAAATAATCAGGTCCCAGTGACTTCCATCAGCAACTTAAAAAAAAAAAAAGAAGCCATCATGGTAGTATCAAAATCTGTAGTTCCTCTAATGACCACTTGAGGCAGTTTCTAAAAGCGAGTAAGACCCCATATTAAACAAAAGTATTGTTCTTTGGAATGTTACCCTATGCAACACTCATCTGAAGGCTTACATTTAGGGGTGTGCCTGTTTTAATTGACAGCTACCGTGACAAAGGGATCTATAACCTTGGTTACTTGCGAGGCCTCGCCTTGTTATTTTGACTCACTGAACAAGACCTGTCAGCAGTGTTTATTTGTTTCGGTGCCATTTCAAATATTTTCTATGTAGTTACCTGACCAATGACGTGGGTGTCTGTGAGTTGCAGCCCATCTGAGTCTTTTGGTATTAATCCGATACCAAGTGTAAATAGAGGAATAGTAGTGCCGATACCATTGACTTATAGGTTACAGGTTAAAGGTTATTATAATCAGGCACTCTTCATAAATTAGGTTTTGTTGCAAAACCAGTTTTACCCCGGTTCTTTTCATTCGTCGGATCTCCAGAGATGACACCGGAAGTCATTAGATCACTTTTACCAAAACCATTTATTTACCAAATCATTAACTACAAAACTACTAAACTTCCGGAAGGGAGATCGACGCGACCCGGCTATCGCTGTGAATCTCAACTTTCCTTTGTCTTCCAAAGAGTTTTAAAGAAGCAACCCCCATCGTAAAACCCACGTGGGGTGTCGTAAACCCCAAAACATCCTGTATGCCTGTGTGTGTGTGTGTGCATGCACGTGAGTGCCTGCATGCGTGTGCCTGTGCGTTTGTGTAAGTGCGTGCACGTGAATGATACTGTGTGTGGATGCGCTAGCCTGTGCTTATCTGTGCGTGTCCCTCTGCCTACGTGACGAGACCCCCACTCAAATACTCCTTGGGGAATTTTCACAGAGCTGCGTGTGCCTTTGTTTCAGTTACAGAGCTCAGGATGGGGAGGGTTCGGCCCTAACTTTATGACACCTGTCAGCCTTTTATTTTCACAGGGCGATATCAGCATGTCTCTACATTATTTTACTTTTTATTTAACACATTTATCAGTCCCAAAAATATTCATCAGTTTCAGGAAAAAAGCATTTTTTTAGTTTAAAATTGAATAATTGTTGTTGTTGTCATAGTGTTATTATTTGAATGTCTGAATATAGTCTATAGTAATCAGTCTAAACTAATATCAACTAATGCTCAAGATCTGATATACCTGGTTACTCATTGCCTCTCTGAAAGAAGTATAGCTGTGATCTGTGTCTGTGCTGGGGTCTGGGTCTGTCTGATCGATTTTCTTCCTCCTTGCTTCGTATCTTTTTCTGTTCGTTCTGGGGAAAAAAAGGTTTTTCTTTTTTTGTGGTCTTTCATTATTTAAGTTGATGGTGTTGTCACGGAGCAAAGTTCAAACAGATGTCTACACTAGTCCGGATAAATTTGAAAACGGCGTCCACACTATCGTTTTCAGTCGTTTTCACAGAGTTGTTCGTCCATACTGAAACGGCCGAAAACACTCATGTTCCTGTACATAAGACAATTCGTCCTGTGTCATTTCTGTCTGCAGTTTATTTACTTTCCAGCTCTTTAAAACGTCGCGGCAGAATGTCGAGAGTTTTTTAAATGGACTAACAATGAGGTGGAGTTGTTGCTGCGAGTAACACAAGTGTACGAAGTTGCAAAAGCGAGTTAGAATTAAAGAATTTGAAGAAAAGCTATCTGGAGCATGTACAAACTGATATTAGTCTTTAATAGGGCTGTCAAACCTGAGAGCAAACAAAACAACTGCTGTTTAATGCTGTGGCGGGGGCGTGGTCTTTGGCCTGCTGCAGAGGAGGGGTGACACGGTGAGCTCACGGGGCGGCGCGGAGGAGGGGAGAAACAGGTGTGCAGCACTGCTTAATGGGTGACTCTTTTTATATGTTGCAGTGAGAAGGGACGCGAGGTGTGTGTGGCACACGGGCGACAGGGGACAGAGAGGCAGGAAATCACAGTGGCTACACTTGTTTTATATACAGTCTATGGTAACTATGCCAGTTGCCACCAATCATATAATAAAAACAAGATGCATTAATAACTACTTATCTTGTGTTGCTACAACTGCTACTACAAAGTTAAGTAAGCGGACATCGTCTTTCTTTGAATGCTTTTTCCAGTTCTTTGTACTTGTATTTTAATGAAACTGACTGGTCACAAAAAGAAACTTGGATAAAGTTAATAAAAGGCAAAGTGAACTGATAACATTACTTTTTTTTTAACAATTTGTTTTGTTTATAAAAATCATGAACTTATTATTATTAAGTATGCATTGCAATTTATTCTGGTTTTGTTTGTCTCAGTGCAGACATGATGAAGCATCCAAATGTCAGACATGCATATTAGATGATTCAAGTTTGCTTTCAAGTCGTGCCTAAGGCAGAAAAGCGGCTTACCTGAGGCATTTTGCATGAATATATTGCTGTATTTTATTGGAGCGTAGTAATAATGCTCAGTGAAAATTGTACAAGGGAAAATGTGCAGATGCTTGGTCTTAAATTATGAACACATGAAAGATCTACATGTGCATATTACATTGTTCCTGTGGCTGTAGAAACAGGCCTATGAGATGGATGACGGGGTGTGTTTTATGGTTCATTGCTCGCTCTGATCTCTCATTGAGGTATTTTAGGTAATACGTCAATACTTACTGGGATATAGAGCAGCACTGAAGGTTTTGCACTTCTGAAAATTAACCCAAACCCTGCTTATGAGTTACTCTAGATGGATGTGCCATAAATATGGAATATTTTGTGGCAGATCTCAAATTTGGCAGATACCGTTTAAGCCAGATTTTAACTTCATGGCTTCTAGTATCTGAATGCGTTTCTGATTGCTTTCATCAGTTTGATGGGCATCATTACACTCAATTATTTTCCCAAATAATAAGAAGTGAGGCTTGGCAGATGGTTGGATTTCTGAATTGACAGACTATCTTGCAGTTTTGAGTTTTTCTCGCATGAAAGGACTGAAGTTTAGCGTGCGGTTGTTTTGATATGAATAATTTATGTTTTACATGTTGTTGAAGCCTAGCTGTAAAACCTAAAAACAGACGACACTAACTGCATCCCCTGACCGCAAAGGCCTTTTTTTATGTTTACAGCTCTAAATATAACTTCATTTAAAGTCTGTATTTAAGGGAAATATATAAAATAGTTTTTTGAAAAATGTTGCTTGTTTGATTTGTCTTGTTTGACAAACTGTTCAGCTTAAACTCAAACATCACACTTAAATTTGCTGTGTGTTTATAAGGGTTTATGGTAGATCAGGTGTAGGGTTGTTTGCTGTGACTTGAGATAGTCAGGAATTCACCCTACAAGATGCCCCCCCCCGACACCTTTGACTCTCTATTGCTGTCCGTGCAGCCTCATATTTCCTGCAGGCATGCACACACGTGCCCTCTCACCCAGGCCAGAGAGGTAACCTACTCCCATCATGAAACATGAAGCACCCAGATAGAGGAGAGCAGCTAGTGTTACACATCACAAGATACAAGACTTGTGAAGGTCTCCTCCTGTGCTCATGTTTTCATTAGAGATCCCAAAGACACATGATCCAACTGTCAGTTTGTATTAGAAGTGAATTGGATGGAAAAATGAAGACGTTTTTAGCTTTATAATGTAGTTTTCTGGTTTGAATGAAGACCTGTCTAGTTTGGATATTGTAAAACAAGCTCTGGGGACCGCTTTGTTAAAGATCGGACCATGATGACGCACCTTCTATAACCCCATCTGACCTTTTCAGTCATGTGTAGTTCTTGGTTTTCAAGTAGCAAAATGAAAAAGAAGCAGAATTTCTTGTCCTTTCCATCTCTTTGAGATCTGAGCAGCATTGAAGGCCCCTCGCCTGTTTAGTCAAACAGCCCATCGTTTTAAGATTATAATCTAATATTATCTCTGTAAGCTTTCCTCATATGTAGATAAAACCTGTTTCGTGAACTCTCACTGCTACAAATGTAAAACCTAAAGGGACTCATTTCCGCGAGCTCCCAACACCTCTGATGTTAATTTGGTTTGATGAGGAAGTGAAGCAATGAATAGAGTTGTACATGACAAGGTTTGGGCAAACATACACTGCAGTTACTGATCGAAGCTGGCTTTTTCAGAGGAAATTTAGGGAACAAAACATTAAACGACATGTCAGTGTAGCCCAATATTGGACTCTTGAATATGGCTTCCATTGCCTCTTGGTTAAGTTTTACTTTGCTATTTGTCCCCCCCAGTGTTGAAAAAGGGTCTTCCATAGCTTCAAACACTTTTAAATACTGTGAACAGTGTATGTGTGCGTCATTGCTGCCACTGTTGCATCCTGTTTCAAATAAAGCTGTGAGCTCAAAGTCCAAACAGGTTAATAGTCCTCTATTTTCAGTGTAGTAGTGCCACTGCATCTTTGGGTGTAAGCTTATCATGTGGGGCGATCGTGGCTCAAAGAGTTGGCAGTTCGTCTTGTAATCGGAAGGCTGCCGGTTCGAGCCCCGTCTCCGACAGTCTCGGTCGTTGTGTCCTTGGGCAAGACACTTCACCCGTTGCCTATTGGTGGTGGTCAGAGGGACTGGTGGCGCCAGTGTCCGGCAGCCTCGCCTCGCCTCTGTCAGCGCGCCCCAGGGC
Source organism: Hemichromis elongatus (assembly GCA_015108515.1). NCBI lineage: Eukaryota > Metazoa > Chordata > Actinopteri > Cichliformes > Cichlidae > Hemichromis > Hemichromis elongatus. The sequence continues at coordinate 10,410 of VUQR01030838.1, forward strand.
AGCTGTGGCTACAATGTAGCTTGCCATCACCAGTGTGTGACTGTGTGGATGACTGTAATACAAAGCGCTTTGGAGTCCTTAGAGACTAGTAAAGCGCTATACAAATACAGACCATTTACCATATCATATATATGTCTTTAAAATAAAATGATATTCTTTAAAATTCAGGCAAGATTGGTCCTTGTTTTGTTTTTGTTTTGTCTCAGCCTAACCAGTGTTTCAAATGTGAAAATAGTGTAGTAGGTCTAAAAATAACAGACTTTACTGTAATAGGTAGTGGTAGACAGTAACAGAGTTGCTGGACCACATTTACTTGCATGAGACACAAACCACACTCTTATAGGCGAAGGTTTCGTGTTTGATCCTTTCACAACCTGCTTTTTATGTGGACTTTCTCACTCTACATTTACTTACATCTACATTTACTAATCTCAACCTTGAGTTGAGCAGTTGATCTCCAACTACCATAGAATTGTCAGACTGATACATTAGACATTAAAGGGTTACCTACACAAACCAAAGCCTGCAACGTCCATTATAGCCAACCACTATCAGCTCTCGCTGAGCTATTCAACAAATGAGGTGAATGGGTCACATTAAAAGAACGTAAATTCCTAGCTAGATTATTTACTGATATGTGATGAATTCTGTTTTTTGTTAATAATTTAAAAACTGCCTACAAAATGTAAGTTATTTCAAATAATGTGAAGTTTTCCTGTGCGTCTTTGTGTCTTGCAGAGCAAATGAGAGTAGCTGTGAGGTGCCAGATTAAAAAGTCAGAGGGTGGCAGGTTGTGTAACTAGTTATGTAAAATGTTATGAAAACTATTATTTTAAAAAAAAAAAATAAAAAAAAAAATTTGAGAGAAAGAGATGTTTTTCTGCCTCTGTGTCAAAGACAGCCGTGGGTGGTGGGTTTATGTTTTTTGGCCCTGACCATACAAACCTTAAAGTTTCTTTAAGTATTTCACAGATATATCTTGGACTCAAGAATGAACTGATTAGATTATCTAGGTTTGCATCATGACATTTCAATATTATGATTCCAATTCGGTAATTAAAGGGTCTGTGCTGCACCATAAAACACATTTTTGGCCATAATTTAGTAACCCATTTAGCAGCTAGGATGGAATTTAACACACATGGCTAATTGGATGAAATGCATAACATTTTGTCTCAAAGGTCAACTTTCAGTGTTACTTCGTGGTCTTAGAAGTAGAAATTGTGACTTTGTTTCACATTTCAGGGCAGGCACTTGGCTGGAGAAATTGTTCACTGGTGCAACTGGCGACTAGTTAAGATTGTTGAAATACTCATAAAACATTCAAAACTAACCAGTGGACAGAGTTAAACATTTGCCATACAAATATTGCTTGTGTATTTAAGATTATCATTCTTTAATAACCAAATGATGTTTTAAATGTCTCTGAGAAATGCTTGCCTTTGCACTGTGATGATGATACATACAAATGATGTCATACTTTGCCCAGTGTGGCTACCACCCGCAGCCGTCCTTCCTGTCAGGCCAGTGTCCTCAGCCTTGTGCACAACGTAGTTACACATTTGCTTTTGTGGTTATATACCAGTGTTCACAGCCTCCATACACCTGCTCACTTCTACATCAAAGTACTCAATGGTTGTGCAGCAGTCGCGTCTTACTTTTGTTCAAGTTCCCATCACAGAAAGAGAGCAGAGTGCTGCCGTATAGTAGGGCTAGTAGCGAGTGGAGTCATACCGTGGCAGAACCAGCAGATAAATGCAGGTATACATAGTTAAATCAATTGCCTAGCATGTTTGTGCTTACTAGTAGGTTGCATTCTGTTTTTAAGTTTGCATATCTTTTATCTGACCAGCATGCATTTTAATTGAGTGTAAAAGCAAAGCTGGTTTTTTACTGGTAGATCTGTATTCCCACCCTCACACGAGTTCTGCGTAGTGACAGAAAATGAGATCGTGGATGCAAGTAGTGGAAATGACCTTCCTCCGAAGGGTGTCTGAGCTCAGAGATGGAGGTGAAGAATTTGGTCATTTGGGGGGGATTCTAGGTTGAGCTGATAGTCCTCTGCTTCAAAAGGAGGTGAGTTGGAGATCTCTCTATGATGCCTCTTGAGATTTAACAGCAGGAGGTCAGAACACACTGGAGTGGATGTTGCGGCAGAGAGGAAGGATTAGGCTTCGCTTAGACGGCTGCCCTCATGACCCAGCCCCAGAAAAGCGGCAGAAAATGTCTGGATGGAGACTTGCTGTCCACAAATCAACTTCATGGTTTAACTATCCCTGTCTGATGTTAATATTAAAAGTAGAAACTTTTCAGGGTAAACATAATCGAGATCCTAAGTTGCACACAAATATACAGACACACAGTAACTGGTTTTGATAATGAAAATAGTTAAATGTTTTTAAATAATGTAAAAACAGATTGAGCTCCTAACCTCGCCGTGAAATTACGGTAGCTGGTGTCACTTCTTCTTTAGTCAACTATACCACAAAAAACAAACAAAACAAATGTAGACCGATGCTCCGTTTTAACATACAACTGCATTCAACCATTTCCTGCTCACTAAGAGATGCACGAGCGCGCGCGCGCACACACGCACACACACGCACACACACACACAGAGCCGTGTCCTTAGCAAGAGCCTCCTATAAACCGTGGCCTACATAATGCACTCTTTCTAACGACTGCACTCTCTCTCTCTTTCTTTTTCTAAATGGGTCAATTCAGACAGACCGGTGCCCAGACAGGTTTCGCAAGAGTCACTGCTACATACGCTGCGTGTATTTACTGTTAAGATATACTGTTAAAAATTCCAGTCATAAAACATAAAAAAACCCAAAATATCTAAGAAGTTTACCCAACCTAAGGAAGCCCTGTTTTTTGTTTTGTTTTTGTTTTTGAGCATCTACAAATGCAGCCTCTTGTGACCATATATGTATAATGACTGTATGTGTGCGTTTCTGTTGTCTGGGCTCTGTTCCCTAAATACCCTTCAGGAAACCACAGTGTATTTTGGGAACGCTGCTAATGTGTAGTTTGGAAGAAAGCGTTTTAGGAAAGAACTGTTTTCTTCTTGCTGTTTTCCAGCCAGAATAACAACCATGCAGCTCACACATAATCCTGTGTATGAAGCTGTGTTGTGCAATAATATGCGTCTCCGCTGGTGTTTTTTTTGTCTGATGCTGTTTGTGGATTGGTGCTGGCCTCATGTGCCTGCTTTTCTTATCGCTGCCTCAACATGGGGAGGATTTGTGGCGGTAAAGCCGTCACACTGCTGTTTGTGCCCAGCTCCGGTAATGACGGGGTGTCTGTCCCTTAGGTTACAGTCTGTTTTTGTCTCTCTGCGCTTGCTTACCACCGTCATTTTATGTTTGTGCATTCTGACAGTTTCTCATTGCCGAAATTGTTAGCGGTTCTTGTTGGCCCAGACCACAGCAACAAGGCGTTTTGAATAGCATACTCGAGTGATGTGATCTCAGAAGTTCTTATATTATGTAACATCAAATTGCAGAAGTTTCAGGGTGTAAAAATAGGTTTTATAATTAGTTGTTTGCTTGTGCATTTGAAGGTAGTGCTGCAAAAATCAGCCGAATAACTTTCAGTACAATGAGTAGTGAAAACCTTGTATCGATAGTTCAGGCTGCTGGTGGTGGTGGTGATGTAATTTTTGCTCACCATGTTCATCCCTTTATGGCTACACTGACCAATCTTCTGATGGCTGCTTTCAGCAGGATCCACCTCCGTCTGACCTCATTTGGGATTTCCAGGATCCAAACTCTTCTTGGAAACACTGTGGCATCAGCCCAAATTCTGTCATGTTCATTAAAATGATCAGTGTGGGTACACTCCCAGGTGTTTCCAATAAAGTCTAAAATCAAGAAAAAAATGGATTTCCAAGGTTTAACGGACTTGGCTAACTTCTTGCTAACTTCTAGCTAGTTTCCATCTAGTGAGCACGGGAGTTTAACATCATGAATGTGTAGACTAACGAGCACATGTGTGATGCTGTCATGTTAATACGGACCAAATCTCTGAGGACTGTTTCCAACATCTTGTTGAATCTACGCCATAAAGCATGAAGCCAGTTTTAGAGGCAGAAGTGGGTCAGCCTGATATGAGCAAAGTTTAATTGAGTTTATTCCTGGTGCAATTAAAGCAGAATATACAGCTGACACGCCCGATTTCAGAAACCCAAACAAAGAGTTTGCTTGTTTAGCATGTTTGTTTTTCACATTGTGACGATGGTTTGAGTCACCTATCATGCAGAAATTGAAAAGCATTCGCTGCTTCTGCAAGGATTTCCTGTTTTGTCTGTTTTTATGTTGGTGTAACTAGAATATTTAAAGTATGAAGACACTTTACGTTGTGATTTTGATGCAAATATTGATGCAGTTGTCCATAAACTTATAATGCCACTAATGGAAATCTCTGCTTCTGAGTAATTTTTTTATTACCAGCCAAACCTTGAAATGTCATTTCACTGAAACAAAAATGATCTGCAGTTTTCCCAAGCTGGACATGATGCTTTTTAGCTCTGTTTAATCCCTCATCAGTGCACTCGTATTAAAATGTGCACGTGTAAGCTCAAGCTTACTCTTCTTTTTAAATCCTTAGATTTATTTCTCCTTTTACCACTTCTATTGCAATCCCTCTACTTTTAATTTAAGTATTAAACTAAAGGTCTTTGCTGACACCATAATCCACACTACATGTGTAACCACAGGGAATAAAACGGATAAACGACCATAGGCCATGCTTTTTTGCTACTTAAGATAAAGGTAAGGCATGCATTCATTTACCTATTAAATGTAATCTATATCAAATACAGTTTGACATAGCAGTAAAAGAGGGAGGAGTCAAGATTGTAAGTATAGACATTGCAAAAAAAACCCCGAGCCTTTCTTCCTGTGTCTAAAAATGTCGGCCCTCCGCTGCGCCTCTCTCTCTCTCTCTCACTCACACACACACACACACACACTCGCGCATATGCACATATCTTTCCAACAGTATGGCCAATGTGCATGCAGCAGTTGTGGTGCAGGAACTTGTTTCTGTTCAGTTTTGAGTGTTAGTCAGCTGGTGGTTTTGCAGTCTGGGTTTGTGTGTGCAAGCTTGAAGCCTTTCACAGTTGGCTCCAGTATAACATTTTCTCACCTTCTTGCTTTTGAACTTTGTACGCTTAAATTTTCACACACTTGGGTCTGGTTTCACCCAGCAATGCCTGCTTGGACGGCATAGACTTTGACGCACACAGTCAAGCTTATACTCCCCTCTTTGAAGTCGCACCTTTTATCATGCATTAAGCATTTGTGTTGTGGTTTTGCAGTTGACAGATAAACTGTGGAGCAGACAGTCCTGTACTATGGTCTCTCACATGCATGCCTCACATAATTGAATCATCAGTTCCATGTATTATAATTGCCATTATATCTCTAAAAAGCGGCCGCACATCGGAACATAAATGTATTCATAAGTATCCACACTGGAAACAATGACCAAAACCTTCACTGGAAAATGTCAGGGATTGATTACCCCGCTGACTGAGGCTGGCAGCACAGACAACCCCTCACATGCAAAGCAGGATGTCTTCACTTCGCTGCGTTAAAATTAAACGTTCCACCTCATGTGCAAAGCTTGAGCGGAGTCAGAAAAGCTTGTGCTGGAATAACAGAGGAGACATGGCAGCCCTTATTTAGCTGTCTCAAAAAGCTTAAAAGCATATGTCCACAGCTATGTTTGATTGAATTATATAATATAATCTACGACTTAAGAAAAGCTGAGAGCGACTGCTACCCTGTGAGTCAGTCTGGCCTGCAGCCGATGCCCTCTGTCCCTCCCACTCAGACAGCAGGACAACACTACGCTTATGTAACAGAGAAGTAAAAAAAGGGATACAAGGAGATTCAAAGATAGAGGAGGAAGGAAGAGAGGCTGAAAGAGAAGAGGAGAGCGGCTAACCGCATGCCTCCATGTTTTCCGCTTGACAGCTTTGCATTAACCACATTTCGTCCTTGTCCTCCCCTTCCATCTCCATGAGTTATTTACTTATTAAGAGCCATATTAAAGCATTTACACTTCTCGTATTAATAAAATCTTCATGAAAATTTTAATAACAAAGCTTTATAGATAAGTCGGAAGCCCACAGTAAGCTGATTAAAATGGAATAGCTTTTTGTTATTACAAGTGTCAAATGACTCTGAAGCTCAGGGTTATTGAAGCAGATCCAGTACTACTCTGCTTTAACCACAGCTAACGTGTTCTCATCACCTCCTCCCATCCGTAAAGCCTGTTTCAGTAACAGCTTACTGTAATATTGACATAGTGCACAGTCAAAGTACAGCCAGGAAATGTTCATGGTTGCATGATCTACCCATCAGCGACTCGAATACTGATAATCAGCTCAAAGTTGTAAAATGAATGTTAACGAATGAATGAATGATAATGATAATGATGATGGTAATACAAATGAGAGATAAAGTAACAAGGCATCATGCAACATATCAGGTTCCCTTTTGTAGCTCTGAAAGTGACGAGCTGTGCAGGAAAAATGTCCAGTTTCATAGTTTGTATTTCAGTGTCCACCAACGAGCTTTGGGTAGTGTCTGAGAAAATGACATCATAGGTAACATGGTAGAAATTAGAGTCATCTGAAGAGCATCCATTAGAGATAAGATGAGGAGCTCAGAGTAGAACTGCTACTCTGTATCAAAAATGAGAACCAGTTATGATGATTTGGGCATCTGACTAGAATCCCTCCCAGGCACCTTCTAAGTGTTTTGGGCATTTCCTACTTAGTAGGAGGCCCCAGTGAACACCTCGGTTTCCACACGGAAGAGCAGAAGGAGGTGGCCGGGGAGAAGGCAGTCTGGGCATCTCTGCTGAGATGCTTGCCCCTGTGATCCATACCAGAGAGGTAGTAGAAGATGGATGGATGTAGCTAAAAGATCAATGTAGTCTTGTGTTAAAGCCTCAAGCTGAGCACGGTTTCTCATCTTTGTGTTTTTTAAACTGGACATTACAAGTGAAGGAGAAACTGAAGGAAACACCCTGATGCGTTAGGGTGAAGCTTTATCAATTTGCTTTGACTCTACCGGGGACGGAGAATAATTATCTCACTGTGTTCAGGAAGACTTTCAACCAGTCCTCCAAATTTGAATCACTTCTTATGGCTTCATTTCACATCCAGTGTGGTGCTGTGTTCAGGCAAAGTTGCCAAACCAAAGATGCGTCTTTGTCCAAATGCTCCACACTTTAATCCACACTTTAATGACAAACGCGTTCATAAATCCAACTTAATGACATGTTGACATTTTGTAACCATCAGTGTGTATTCATGTGTGCGTGCAGTATGTTAACGTAACCATTGAAGTGCTTGTGGATATGGGTGTGTGATGGGCGTTTGAGCTTATTTTTCCATTCATACACACCCAAACCACTGCAAGAAATCAGACTGCCAAAACCAAACCTCTCCCACAGAAATCATATTTTATGTTTTGTGCGTGTGTGTGTTTCAAGTCTGATTCAAAAGGAATAACCAGCTTTAAACAGAGTTTGTTTGTGTTGTAAGATGGATTTCAAGGGAAACAACATTAAAAAAAGTAACTAGGCTTATTACTAAGGCTTGCGTGATACAGTGCGTGCATGTCTTATGTTTGGACACGTTTCACATTGAGTACAGGTTAGACTTTAGGTTCAGATTTGTGTGCAACGAGAATCCATCACATCAGTGTACATCCTTTATTTATCCTCTTAAAAGCCTCACTGAGATTAAAACACTGCTTTTTAAGAGTGACCTGGTTGTATTAGAGGTGTCAGTGAGATTCACTTTAAAAATTGATTATGGGAGGGGTGTGTTTAGTCCCCTCCCTCTTTCGTTATTTGTCATGACACACCTGCATACCAGGTATAGACCTCAGTCCTCCCCTCTCTCTCCCCATTATTCCGTCACTCACGCTGCGCTCTCTTCTCTCTCTCGCTGTGTGTTTTCAGTCTAAGATGCCCTAAGCGGTGAGGAGGGAAATGTAAATGGCTTCCAAAGTAAAAGATGCTGTGGTGTGGTACCAGAAAAAGGTAAGACGCTGCATTTTAAAATCTGCCTTTTTGTATGTTTGGTTTCACTCTATTGCTGTGCTTTTGTTTTAGAATATGTAAATATAATATTCAAACAAAAAGACATGTATTTAATATGATATTTAATAATACTAATACTTGTAGTTTTAAAAATCCTTTTTTCATAGTGTCTTAAAAAAAGAGGCTTTGACCTTTTAAATGCACATTAAATTTAATGTTTTCCTTTTTGCCACTTTTTTAATGTATCTATTGTCTTTGCCCTACCTTGTAGCCTATGAAGAAGACTTATTTTTGCCCAATGTAATTAGTATTACTGTAACGACTGAGATTAACGTTGAACTTTGCATTTTAAAAGACACCTGTCATGCTTTCCTTTGCATTGTATAAGTGCATATTAAATCGTATTGATATTTTATACTTGCGCGCCTCAGCTACGATCTTTAAACCCTCAGCAATGTTTATCACCTGTGATTATAATGCTCAGTATTATAAGCTGTTGGGTGGACCTCCTTTTCTGTAAGAGTCTTTATAAGGTCTTTGTTTTATTCTAGTCTTTGAATAATGTCCTTCACATACACTCTTTTCTTTCTTGTGCCTTTTTTCCTTTTTTTATTTTTTTATTTTTTTATTTTTTTGCAAGCTCCTACATGCTTTTTGCACTCTGCTTCTACTGAACTTGGGGAATGCAGTTTCATTCACTGCACATTATTTACTTTAATTCTACTCTCATCAAGTGACATCTATTCTAAATTTTGTAGCTTAGAATTAGTAATTTAAATCTGGTTTCCTTCTTTTTATGTCTTGTCTTGCTTTCACTGATAATGATGCATCTTGTCAAATATTTTCTGAGTTTAGCAAGTACAGAAGAGCAAGCTGATCTTTTATAAAAAATGCACATATCTGATATTGCTGACCAATTTTGCAGTCATCCCCTTAAGCCCAACTGTGACCCAGTAAAACACTGTTAATTAAGATATAATTGCCCCTTTTGCTGCAGTGATTTCTGACTTTCCTAGCGTGCATAGAGACTGCACCATATGTATATACTCAATTGGTGATCATACATTGTTCTTGCTCTGTAGCACACTGTGAGAGGAGTAGCTAAATCATTTAATTGTTCTTTTTTTTCTTTTCTTTTTTAAAAAAAGGAAAGATAATATTACAAGATTTCTGACACTTAAACGCTTCAGTAAACCATTTTGATAATGACCTCCTTAGTGCTGTCAGCAGCGGCATCGGGGTCGAGCCGTTCAGCACCGTCTTCAGCCCGGCTGGTGTTGTGTGTCCTGTTGTTCCATAGTCTCAGATATCAGATCCTCTGTTGGACTCCAGTGCTGGTCCCCCAGCAGCTCTCAGCTTACACACTCATCTGCCCTCACAAACCTGCCTGCCTGCTTTCTTTTCTCTGCCTTTGCTGCTGGCCTTTTTTATTTCTATTTCTTTTACAACCTCTCCGCTTTTTCTTTCATCCCTCTTTCTCTTCTTTCTGCTCACACCTGGCAGATGTAGATATCAGAAGCTGGAATGAGAGCTCACTGAATATGACTAATTAGAAGTAGCTTTAATTAAAGGGCTAACTGCATTTAAAAAATTTTTTTTACATTTTTTTTAGTTAATTACTTCATTTTGTTTCTTTACAGTTTCCTGCAATTAGGTTTAAGATTGAAAACAGCCCAACTAGGGTTTGTGCAAAGCGTTTGTGTTTTGGCATTAGCTCATTAAGCTGGGTTAAAGACAAAATGTTTTCTTTAAAAAAAAAACAAAAAAAAAAACATTAACCTTGATGCCTTTCTGGGGTATTTGCTCATCATACGTGTTGTGTTTTGTGTGTCTAGCGAAGCTTGTCTGGGCAAAGACACACCAGTGACGACAGCTGCTGAGTCATGAATGACTAAACCTTTTTTTAGAAGTGCCCTCGCACCTGTCCTCAGGGGACTTCTTTATCTAGCGTGTCTCATTTAGACAAGTGATTGTTTGTATTCTCAACTGAGAGAGAAAACACACAAGAGATTATAACTTTTCTGCAAGCTGTGACCAGGATTTCACAAGGGACAATTTTATTCATCTGCATTAAATCTCTTAAGTGTCCCTGTGATCTGTGAAATTGGACAACAGCACACCAGATGGATGAGCCTTGAGAGGCAAAGATGGGTCCACTCCACCTTATTGTAACATCTAGTTTGTCATGAAAGAGTTTGATAACAGCAACGTTATGTAACCACCTGAAATCTTGCCAATCAATTCTTCCCTGCCCTCTGGCATGTATTTATTTTTTATATTTTTCAGATCCAGCTTCACACCTTCGAGTAATTTGTTGTTTACAAGTGAAAAGATTGGGTTGTTGACACAGATGATCAAAACATATATTTGTTCACTTGCCTCTGATGGCTTTTAGCACTGCAGATGCTGCAATTTCATGATAGATTTTTCACATTTTCTGTCCACACAATAGTTAAAACGTTACCAAAACAAGTCGCAGATTTAGATATTTTCAGAAGAGCTACTTTCTTGCAAGGTGAGTTTACCCAAGGAGACACTGGTGTTAAATTCTTTAAATGTTTGCTTTTTTAATGCCGTGAGCTCCGTAAATCTGAGTAAATTCAGCCAAGATGATATAAAAGTGCAGGTTTATGCTTGCCAGGTGTTCTTTTTGTGTTTTGTCTTTTGTGCTATTTTTCTGCCTACTTTTAAATGTGTAAAACTGCAAGAAAAGCTTCACAATGCAACAAAGGAAAAACAGAGTCCAGTCACAGTTGAGTCTCACAAAGCTTATTCAGTGTATTCACATGAAGTGACATTTTATATTGCAGAGAAAGTTCTAGATTGTCAAACTGGTCTGTTAAGGTGCGTTTGACATCTCCGGCTCTTTGGCCTCTAAACCCTTCAGGCGGTCTTATGTCAGAGTCGCGGTGTATTTCTGACTGCTGTGTTGGGAGACCAGCTGTAAATAGACTCAGTGCCTTGTTTGTGTCGAGTCTGTTCTTTTCCTCACTGCTGTGCCGTGCCATGCCAAGCCCATATCACAGTGAAGGCACCAGAGCAGGCTATAACGGCCACAGCGCCAGCCAGACTTACTTTTTCTCTCTGACAGTTTGTTTGCTGTTACCAGATGGAAAGCGGTTACCTGTAGAAAACATTCAACCTTGATTATCTTGAGTATTTAAATGTGCCATGCATGCTGATTTATATTTGAGCTGAAAATTATTAACTGTAATAAATTTAATTGCAGCTTGCGTGTGTGTATTTTGAGACGTGACAGTGTGTATTTTTGGTGTGAGGGTGTTGTTGACTTGTCATGTTCGGAAAGTCTCGTGCGAAGATTCACTGTGACCACACTTGGCAGTCTCAGGTCTATATTTAGTAGATGAGAAGGTTTCTGCATTATCTTGTTGCTTACCTCTTGTAGTTTCTTGTTGCAATTTCTTGGAAATTAAAATTTCAGAATATAATAACAAATAATCTGATCTTTACTGGGTTCTGAAACTAGGCATGATTCTGTAAATAATGGCATGGTGTATTGAGCCAAAATGCAGAAAGTGTGTGGAAAACTAAGTTTGGATTCACTGTTTCCATTGGAATTAAGAGGAATTAAGTAGCTCTTATTATGCCAAGTCAAAAACACCGGATTAAGTGATCATCAGCAAATCTTTACAAGCAGAAGTAGCTTTTATTGTTAGTCTGCTGTGTGTTAACATAACACAGAGGACATCAGCAATGATCTCAAAAGTAAGTGTTATGGTTATAAGGCCATTTCCAAAACAATCCCAAGCCTATCATTCCACGATTATTCACAAGTGGAAAACATTCGATACTCCAGCTTGTTCCAGAAGATTTACCCCTAAGATCACACCGTGATGTGTTCAAAAACCAAGAGCTACGTCTTAGATTCAGGCCTTTGTTAGGATGTTAAAGTTCATGGGGAAAAAAAATAAGTTTGAATGGCTTCGGCAAAAAGGCCTGTCCTCTCTATAAAGAACATGACAGCACAATTTAGGTTTGCAAGGTTTCATCTGAACAAACCAGGAGATATGTGGACCAATGACCAATGAGGCCATAATATACAGCACCATGTTTGGGAAAATCAAACAAGCACAAACACCTCATACCAGCTGTGAAGCACGGCGGTGTAAGGGGGATGATTTGGGGTTGTTTTGCAGCCACAGGACCTCGGCACCTTGCAGTCTTTGAGTCGACTGTGAACTTCTTTGTATACCAAAGTATACATGTGGGGCCATCTGTCTAACAGTGAAGGCTTGGGTCAGAATAGGATCATGAAATAGGACAATGATCCCAAGCACAGCGGGAAATCTGCAAGAACGGCTGAAAAAGAAAAGAACAAGGCGATGCAATGACTGTAAAGAACCAAGTTATCACTGCTGGAAGGTTATTTTACAGGTGGTTGCATCATAGATTGTACTTAGTTTTTTTCCCACATATTTCTTTAGGATCTTGGCTTAGTTCTTGCTAAATATATAATGGCATTTGTTATGTCATTATATAGGAAGGTGATTTTCCAATCTTCTTTTTTTTTTTCCTTCAGTTGCTCCAAAGCAAAAATGAAGAGCACATTGTTCCCTTTTGAAAGGTCATTCATGTGTTTCTGGCAGCCAAATTAAAGTTTTCCTATCTGACACATGCATGCATGTACACACTTGTCTGGGCAGAAGATAAACCTTAACACACAGACTACAGAGAGAGCTGTTGTTGTAGTCTGAGTCGCACATCTCAGGGGTTAATGTGGACACCACGACAAACTGTTAAACCCTAAACATCTTTAAAAAAAATATTTATTTATTGCTGATTCTTTTCTTTAGTTTGTGTCTTTGTGTTTTTTGTCTTTGCCCCTTTACTGATTTCTTCTTCTTGTACTTCTACAAAGTCGCTTATTTAATAAGAGATTATTGGAAGTTATTAGAAGGTGGATGCTTCATGTTTTTATCACTGTAGCTTAAATATTTCTGGGTTTTTAAACTGCTGGTTACACAGAACAATTTGAATACTTATTATGACTGTGGCATTGTATAATTTCACTATTTATTCAGACTGAGTTTAAGTTGATAATTATTAGCGGTGGCTGTTGTCTTTTGTGTGTGTTTGAACCTGGGGTGAATGTCTTCCTGTATTTACACAGTAGTGATGCCCTAGAGACACACTGATGGAAAAATCCCTCCCCTCTTTGTGGGATGCTGGGTGCGGTTAGCGCTCACACGCTGATTAACCACCAAAGTCTGGCTCACAGTGAAGAGATGTTTTCAAACTGGAAGGAACGAGGAAAAACTGGATGAAAAGTTGACACAAACATCTTGCTTCATTTAGCAGCAGCTGACAAACTACACTGTTGGCAGCTTCACGCAGTGTTAATATCCTGCTATAAATTTGGCTTCTGCATATCTTAAACTTGTCGTTTATCTCTCTGGTGGGCAAAATTAGCGTGGGATTCGCTTTCTGATCCAGAGAATCAATAAATCTTTGCCAGTTATATTTGTTTTATTTTATTTTTTGCAGTGTTAATAAATAGTTTAGTCTGTGAAGCTACTGCCGGAAAGGTAACGTCCTCGTTGTCGCTTGTTTTGTCTAATCTTGGTGCAAATCTTGATTTAAAAAAAAATAAATAAATAATAAAAAATCCTCTCCAGCTCAGGCAATCAGGTGCTTAATAAAATAAGATTATTCATAGACGGGTTTTGGGTTTTTTTTCTCTTTTTTTCCATATGGTTTTGCATGATGCTGACTTTTTGACAAATGTTCAGAGCAATGTTTTTTGAAACTCTTAACACTGACCTATAGTCATTCCAGCATAAAAATAGACCCAACTCACAAGATGACCCAGTGTTGTTTACACATAACAGACACATTAGCAAAGAACCTGTTTTACATTGTATCATTAGGCACTATGTTACATATGTGTTTTTGTGATAGCCTGCTAGTAAATGTGTTTCTTTTGCTGAATCTATGAATCAGAATCAGAATAATTTATTGATCCTTAGGGGAAATTATTTTAGTATTATTTTTACAGTGCTCCAGACATTAACAAGACAGACGGTACACCTAAAGAAATAGTCAACTATGAAGAAAGCCAGTATAACAGATTGACAAACATAAAAGTGTTTGGGAATTAACCTGTTGATAAAATAAACAACTGGCTGAAAACTTAGCATATCTCAGAATGTGTAAAGTATGTCTTTAAAGTTTGAGAAAATTGGAGCAAGTGGAACATAAAAGAACTGAGAGATACATCTAGGCCTTCAGGTGATCCATCTACTGTTGACTGAGTGGGAGGTTTGCTGTCATGAGGCCATTCTTGGAGAAAAGAAAAAGGAAAAAGGTGAGGGATGCCAAATTAAACAACGGGACTGAAAATCAATGGCCACAGGTCTGATGGAGTAATGAATCCAAATTTGAGATTTTTGATTGATGTCACCGTCAGTATATACAGAGAGGTTCAACAGTGAGTATATAAAGCTATCTGTAAACAGTGGAGGAGAAGCCTGGGGCATGGTTTTGAGCTCTTGTTTTTAGCCATTGGTGTTGAAAGTCTTCAAATATGCTGGAAGTATGAACAGAGAAAAATAATGTTAGATTTTGATTCACCTGTGTATATCCCAAGCACAGTGCCAATACAGTAAAAGCAAACCATGCCGTATCGTGGATCGGCGTCCCCAGAGCCCAGACTTTAGCAATATTGAAACAGTTTTTGATCATCTTGATGGAGAACCAAAAAAAAAGGCAGCGCTTTGAATATCCTTCAAGAAGCCGGGACAACTCTTCCTGAAAACGACTTGAATTTTAAACTCTGTTTTTGCATTGCCAAATTCAATAATGCACTGCACTTACTTTACATTTCCCTAGTAAAATCTAAAGAAAACGTGGCAGGGTCAAGTCTTTTGCACAATACAGTTTACCTGGCTTCTGTAAAACTTGCAGTTGAGTAACTTGCCAGAGGCACAAGGGTGGGAATTGAATTCCCGGCCCTGTCATTAGTAGCGGACTCACCCAACCCCCTTAAACCTCAGCAGCCCGTGTCGTATGAACCTGCACTGTTCAGGGTTGTTGCATATTGTCCACTGACAGGTCGTCACCCTATAAAGTTTATATGACAAACTTGTTAACAGTTTAAACATGCAACCCACAACACAGAGAGCAACATTACCACTTATGTGGAATCGTGTTTGCTATTTTGTTGTTCTGGGGTTTTTTTTTATGTACACTAATTCCCAAGGGAAATGTTGGGGTTTCTGGGCGCTAGAGTTGAAGTTTGAGATTGAACAAATTCAGTAATTAAGGAATTAAAAGGATTCATAGGTATGAGGGGAGGTGCACGCACAGTTGGTGATAGTTCAGGTCAGATAGTCCTTGAAGACATGGTTAATGTAGAAATATTGATTACAGCAGATTTAAAGTCAATCCAGTAAAGTCTGAGAGCGGGGGTTGACATTTGAGTACTCTTTATTTTGAAGCCCCCTAAATCCCAAACAGATAACAGATGAATGGCGACATCGCGCACTGAACAGTGTAAATCATTCTCGGCTGACATTTCTGTTAATATGTTAAACTTTACGTCAACAACATTCCTCTGAAAGTCAGCATCTGTCTTTGTCTCTGATTCCCCCTCAATTGCAGAGGCAGTTATGTAACTCCACTCTCCTCCTCCTCCTCCGATTCCCCTTGCTGCATCGCCCCTCTCTGTTGTCATGACGACTCCAGCATTGCTGCAGCGGCACAGTCGGCCTCTTCGCTCTCAGCTCTTGATTTGCTTGTCAAAATTGCTGAACTTTGATTTTTATTATTTTTTTTTTCCTTTGTTCTTTTTTGTTCTTCCCTGGTCTAAATCCTTACATTAAAACTGAGAATTTGAATAATTTGATCTTTATTAAAGCAGTTTTTTTTTTCAGAAAATAGTTCAAACCAGCTGGTTGATTAAGACTGGTAGATGAGGTAAATAGTGATGTAAGGGTGTGTGTGTGGTGATAAGAGGATTTACAGTGCCGTAAATGCCTCTCTGTCAAATCACTGTTACCTCGCGACTCTATGATGTAACAACAGATGAACGCGTGTGTGTGCGAGCCTCCACTTTCCATACCAACTTTCACCTTTATCTACCTCCCTTCCACTTATCTTCCTACTTAGTAGTCTGGTCATGTTTGTCCTCTGACTGTCCTCCACATGTGCGCTAAACATTTTCTCGTGTGTGCGCCCGCGCGCGCGTGCGTATGTGTGTTTTCATTTTTATTTTTTTAAATGGGATGAGTGGAGTGGAAAATTAGCTGTCAGTCTAAATGTCACGCAGTCAGTCAGACGTCCAGAACTCAGCTGGTTTTACCTTACTGGTGGAGCCTCGAGATCCTCATCTGTACCTAGTCGATAAATCGCAAACCTTTTACTGGATAACACGAAAAGGATTTATTTTGAGAAGCATATATCATGTTTTAAAGCAGTGTTAAAAGGTAATACTCAATTCTAGCTTCAAGTATAGGTTCTTCAAGGATGTTACCTTATGAAGCTGAACACTAAAACGAGTGTTTATCCATCTGCTTAAAAAGGCTTCTCAGTCCACTCCAGCGTGGATTCTTTCCTTATTAGTACGTCGCCTTGGACAAAGAGTCTGCCAAGTCATAAATGTTTAAATAGGGGTTTAAAATTAGACGGAGGTCTCACGTTGCACATGTTTACCCCCAACCCCTCCTCCCCCATAGTTAGTTAGATTTATCATGGGAAAAGTGGCCATAAGTCTGCCTTTATTTTTGTGTATAATTTAGTGCTGTTGGAAGTGCTTTAATTACATGATCTTCAGCAGCAGGTAGATTTTGCACACTCACTGTACATTCTATTAATCCGTCACCACATTTACTGATTTGGCCTCGGTTGGCAGCTGCCAGTTTTCCTGGACTTTCAGCTTAACGAGAAAAATGCCAAGGTCAAGATTTCCTTCTGCCTGTCAATAATTGTTCAAGCAAAATTGTTTGTAATTCAACAAATATGGGCATTCTTTTATGTTTTACTTGCGTGCAGCCAAACACTTTGAAACACAAAGACTTCTCATATCTGCATACTTTTATGTTAATAGTTAATATATACTTACAACTGCATAGCCAAAGATTTCTCAGACTTTTCTATCATTATTGTTCATGTGTATTTGTAATGTATTAAAGTATCAAATGTAAAATGTATCTGTTTACAGTTAATCCTGTTGTCTTGTCAGTTCAAGTTCAGCATCTGTAGTAGGGCTGGGCGGTATAAACGGTATACGGGAGAAACGATATGAATTTGGCCAATGGTAGAGATTTTGACTATACCGCTCTACTGCGATAGCGCATGTTGATGGTGTCATCAAGCTGCGCCTGTTTTGATTAAAAGCATCGCAGCAGCTGCAAATTATGCTGGGCGACAGTAACCGCAAAGAGACCCTTGAATTCCCTCGCATTGTCTGGCCTAGCTTGTTGCTTTATTATCAATAAACATTTGTCATTCATATTTAGGGCTTATCAGTTTTATAAGCTAATCCATTAGCAAGTCAATCAATTGTCCTTTAGTAACATGTTATATTGAAATAAACAAAAGAGCCAACTTCTAGATAGAAGAATTAGTTTGGTTGTATTTTAACAAGTCTTTACAGCATTAAACGCTTCTGGAACCTCTGGAATAGATGTGATCAGAGGCCAAAGCAGTACCCTGGTTCTAAAGATTGGTATCACTACAAAACACAGAGAATATTATCAAATGTCGCTTTTCCATAAAGAGGAAACGAGTGCATCCCAATGCAACTACTAGTTCCTGACATGTGTTCCAGTCCACGATGATTAACCTCGCAGTACCCAGCTACCTCCAGACAAAACAAATTGATTAGAATTTGGGATTGATGTGTACTGCGCTAGGGCGGTGTCACGACAGGCGCACGCTGAAGCCGGTGTCAAAGTGTCCTTGTCATGTGGGATGGCCACAATGTGACGCATTGCCTGACCCACATCTTTTACTGGTATATGTGATAGTTAACATGGAGATGTCACCAGACTGAGGTGCTGTGTGCACCACATAAAAGAACAAACCATTTTACTAATGTTATTGTTTGTTTGTTTTTTAATTGAAAATAAGAACTTGTGAAGGGATATTAGTAATAAGACAGGGTTTGTTGTTTGTTTTTTAACTACATGGCGCACACTTTCTCTCTTCTTGAGTTCCTAAATTGATTCTTCTCTGTTTCAGTATCTGTTGGTGCTCTTCCTTCGTTGTCTTTGACCTCTCTTCCTCTCTTTCCATCCATATTTAATGAAACTTCATTAAACATGCATAGTTTCCACTGGCATGCTCATGGGGTGACCCAGACTCAATGCAATGGAGGCACATAATCTCGCATGAAGAACCTGATCTGCTGACGGCTAGTGCAAGAGAGGATTTTTTTTTTTTTTTTTTTAAAGAAGCAGCTTAATGGTGCAACTCCTATAGCATTGTACCTACTAATTTTTGAAATCTCAAAGCAGGTGACTTAAGAAACCAGCAACCCTGTCAGGGTGAAATTGGTGCAGTCTGACCTTGGAGTACGTTTGTTTTGATCGGTGTTCCCGGATCAGATATAAATATATGTTGTTCTTACAGTAACAGCACTCTCTATCATTGTCTGATATATTTTCTGTCTGGTGTCTGCCGTGCCTGGCTCACACAGACCACATTGCTTGGCACATAATAGCATATAATGGCTTATCCACTCCTCTGGCCTCATGCAAACCCTGATAAACACGATTAGTCCTCGACATGCACCAACACTCTGCAGGTCTATTGATCCCTGTGACAGTAACAAGTGGTGCACCCTTCATTTCGCCCTGCCCTTCCTCCTTTGTGTGATACTGGTAAATGCTAGCTGCTGGTGCATATCATCCTATCAGCTTTTTTTGTTAGTTGTACTCCATTTAAGAGGTAATCAAGGAAAAGAACAGACAGGACGTACTGTAGGTATAATGTGTTCTTGTTGCTGGTTTCATGTGATCTGTACCTATCGTTGCATAGAGTGTTTACATCCCTGATAGTTCTATCTGCCATTAAAACATCCAAAATTTCTGCCGACTGAGAGTCGGGGCACAGCAGCACTTTATTAAGGTAGATGGCTCAGAGCGCGACAATTCATCATTAAGGGTGTGTTAAGGTGGAAAAAACGGTTAAATTGCAAGTCCTTAAAGAATTAGAGGAGATCACATTGATTCACCAGGTTCAGACATCTTTACAATCCCGTTTTACTGGAATGGATTTCTTCTTATGGCGCTGATTTACTGTGTGTTTTAATAGCTCACTTTCAGATCCATCCATATGTTATATTTTCAATAAATTTCAGCTAGTTTTATGAGATTGTGACGGTTCCAGTTGTGAAGCAAGAGCCTGAAATCTTGAACTCCCACACAAAACAAAACTCTAACCATAATCGTGTGTCTCTGCAGTCTCCTGTGGTTATGGGATATAGTCAGGCGTTAGGTAATGGAGATGATGCAGCTAGCAGATGAAGGGGCGAATTTCATGCAGAGAATGAAACTAGATCGAGCTTTATTCATGTTTGATTGTTCAGAGGAAGATGGCCTGACCACTAACCTTTAGTTGCTCTGCCGTCTTGATCAGAACAGAAACTTTGTTGTGTGTAGACGAAGCCTGCTGTGGTTTTCAATCATTAATGATTTTTCTGTAAAGTCTGCAAAGCATCTTGTAAGATTAAACCTTGTCCCAGGTTTGTGTTTACTGCTTGTTTCTTCACTGGATTTTATAATTAATAACTTGTTTATTGTATTTTTTCAGATTGGCGCCTATGACCAACAGATATGGGAGAAATCAGTGGAGCAACGAGAAATAAAGGTTTGTTTCCTCCACACTTTTGTTTGTTTGTTTGTTGTTGTTGTTTTTTTGCTGTTTTCATTTTCCTGTTTGTGTTTCTCCTCCTGTTCTCTGCTTATTCATACTTCATGTCTTGTGGTTTGTTTAGCATTTTGCTTCCTTTTTATTCAGTTTTTATTCTGCCTCCACTTTTTTTCCTGTTTTCTTTTAACTCTTTCCTTTCTGCCCTTTGGGCTGTGTGTCATCTGCCCATTTGTCCTCGCCTCACCTCCATCCTCCTCCTCCTGTCATCTTTTTCTCTTCCTCTCTTCAGTTTATTTCTCTGGTGAGTACACAGCAGGGAGGATTTTCCTCCTGTTGTCCCGCAGTGCATGTCCGCTCATCGTACGCTGTAGACAAAGTAGACTCTTATTGGTTATTGGTTTGTTATCACGCAGTGTGTCAGGGTCACAGCTGCATTCCTGTGAGTGCGGTGTGTTTCTCTCATCACAGACCCAACAACGTGCATCCCCCAGCCTCTAGTTCACAGTAGAAAAGTGCACATGTGACCTTAATGACCTTAACAACCAAATTATGACACTTTAGGGCAGTTATTACTATACCACCTTTATTTAAATTGGAAGAATTTTCTTGCAGCCAAAGTTCATGTAGTTTTATTTGTTATTGAAGCAGTCATTAAAATGTCATATGTATTCAATTGGCCTAAGATAATAAGACGCGCACACACACACACACACACACACACACACACACACACACACACACACACACACACCACTCACCTT
>VUQR01030838.1:35470-46322 GCA_015108515.1 Hemichromis elongatus
AAACATTTTTGGGGGGGAGGGGGGGTTTGTTTGGTTTTAGCAACCATATCGTTGCCAAGGGACCTCTGACCAATCTCTAGGCCTAACTGAAGATAAAGAGCGGCAGAATTTGCATTCGTTTGCAGAGTGTTTTTCCACAAGTCTCATGTTTTCAAAGTCTTTGCCTCTAGTTTTGACTACTTCTCTTCCTTTATCAGCACTTTCGTGGCAGTATTGTCTGAGTGGTGACCCCTATGGTTGAGGAAAATACTGCAGTGGGTTCCTGTTCCCTAACGCAGGCACAAATCGAAGTGACTGCTTGACAAATATTGCAGAGGCGAGCCAAGGGCATACTGGTGCATTTAGGCACACACGCTTCTTACCGTGAACAGTGAAGCCCCAGCTCTCTGTTATTGAAAACCTCTGTTTGCGAAGGGCTGCCAATCAGGAAATAAATGGGTTTAAAGTGGGAGGAGCTAAACCATGTTTTAGAGGATGAACTGAGGCCATTTCTGACACAAATGTTCTGAACTGTGAATCATGCAAAGCTACTCCAACAGTGTCCCAGAATAAAAACATGGAGCTGAAAATAAGGGTAATTTCAAAACGAGGTTCACAAACTGCTTGAACAGCTGCCACAGCATTTTCCTAAAATGCACAGGCTTTCAGTATGAAGCACCTCCAGGTTACACCCACAGATGCACATGCTCACTCTCTCTCTCTCTCTCTCTCTCTCTGCACGAACACTTACACGAGCTCTGAACAGTATTTTCCACCACCTACATCACATTGACCTTTTCTGCCCTGAAGAAAACAGACTGTTGTTTTTCATCTCTCCCTCCACCCTTCCTGCCGACCTCCTCCACACGCCACATAAAACACCACACTCCTTCTTGCTGACACTACAATGAAAATAACTTTGAGTGTCAAGTGATTTTTTTTTTGTTTGTTTTTTGAGCATACACTAGGAAAAAAAAATGACACGCAGAGAAGCAACAAATAAAATAAAAACATTCAAAGCCAGAATCTTTGGTAACAGTTTGCCAATCCAGTGGAAGATATTGAAACTCATCAGTTCCTTTTGCATTTTTGAGTTGTTTTTTTCTGTTGAAAAAAACATTAACATCAGAGGAGCTTTTGCTCACTTGAGTCACATTCAGACTGTTTTTCTATTCAGTTTTAAACTTATAGAATAAAAAGCTGCAGTTTTGTCTTCAAGCTACTACTGTTACTTTGTCTGGTTTCTGTTCTGATGAATCCCGTTTGTTCATATTTCTCACAGTCGCAGCAGCAGTCCTGTATGTGACCATCCCGCAGCCTCATGGGATACCGGCCACCGAAGTGTTTGAAGCCATCTTGCTCATGTTGCTGCTGGGCACCGTCCACTGTCAGATCGTCTCCACCAGGACCCCAAAACCTGCCTCCAGCAGTGGGGGGAAGAGACGCAGGTAAGGATGGGAGAAGGGCTGCTTCGGACGGAGTGAAAGCTTTTAGGAAGACTGGATGGGGAGGAGGTTAAGGCGTCACATGAGAGAAATCCCTTCAGGGACAAAAGAAAGAGTCAGGAAGAGATAAAGAGGAAGATGTGAAATAACAAAGGGAGTATTTAGTTGATATACAAACCACGAGATATCAAAAGAGAGAAGGAAAGAAAAAAATGAATGAAAAACCTGTTTTGTTGCTGGGGTGTATCTGACCTCGGTTAAAGTCAAATATGAAACGCTCAAATCCGTACTAAAACACACCCTGGATGCTGTCACTGCTTAAAGATGAAATGAGCTCTGTGTGTGTGTGAGAAAGTAGAGTAGTTTGCTTATTGCTGCTGTGTTTTGTAGTGTCTAGATTTGCAGTCTGTGAGTTTCCCTTTGTTTTTCTTTTTTTTTTGGGTTCAAAGCTTTTTGGTGTGTGGCTGCTTGTCTGGCTCACAGTAATGTAAAGACAATTTTCAGACTCCTGGGAAGAAAATTGGACCATGCCACTGTTTTGGAAAGGTTTTCTGGGGATACAAAAAATAGCGTGCCTCAATACTGAATCAGTCTTTGTTCTCTGTCACCTTAAGGTTAAGTCTGGAAATCACAAGGAGTACAATCATATTTGATCAAAAGTTTGTTTGTGTGACCTTTCCCCCTTTTCCTTATCCTACCTTTGGAGACACGTCGTTAACGTTTTTTTTTTTTTTTTTTTAAAAACACTGATCATCATAATGAACTCTTTGCTTTTAAATTTTGAGAACAAGCTCTATCCTGCACCTCTCCTGTGTGTCCTATTTTAAAATACTGGTAATCAAATTTGTAAAAATTCTTCAAAATCTTTTTTTTTATGTTAATGTCCTGCAAAAGTAAACACAGAATTTCACACATCATTGTGTTCACAACCTGAAGAAAACTAGTGAAATAGGAAGCATCCTGATCCTTATTTTTTCTTCCCTTTGTTTTGTTTTGATGCTATTATTTATTTAAGTATTTAAATTTTAGCTTGTAATAATTCATGAATCTACTTTTGCAGAGTAACAGCCTAGAAGATGATTTTGGGAGAATTTGCCTTTGATCTGTTTCAGCCTGTGTGTCCAACGGGCGCCAGCTGAGTCTCAGCACCCTTTTTGGGTTTAACTTCCTGTGTTGGTTGAACCGTATCCTCAGTGTTACGGTGAAGGTGCAGCCAGACTCCCGGTGGACACACGACTGTGGTGTCAGAAATCTTCAGGTCCGCTCTAAGTGTCTCTCCACTTTTTTCCAAACTGAAGGAAGTTGAGGAAGGCATCTCAGATGGAGGTGCATAGGGAAGGCGACGGGTCTAGCACTACCGATAACACACAGGAGGGGGCGCCACACTCCCACTCAGCCACCACCACATACAGCCTGGGCGCTTTCTTCCAAGATTTCTGGCATGATATCTGTAAAGCTGGGTGTGTATTTTCATTTTCCATCTTCCTACAATGAGATGATGAACACAGGCAGGGCTGGGCTCCAGTTTGAGTAAATTAATTTGCACAGAAATCTCTGAATTTCAGACGCTGGGTTTTTTTTGAAAATAAAAACCCAGCCTTGCCTCAGAGCCTAACCTGGGCTTCTTTAGCTGCAACATCGCAACCTAACATTAATTTAGGAAGGGATGGAGAACACTGCCCCCCTGACTGGTCAACTAAACGGACAAGCTTGGTGCTGAAATGTAAAGTCAGTTCTATAGTTTACCGCCTGTGTAAATTCTGCTTCCTGTAGTGCCAAATCTTTCCATCATTGATGAGGTGCAGGTGGATTTTGCAGCTAATTTTTATGCCAGTAACTTGCTGATAAAGCTACGTTTAAAAGAAGCATTGGGGTGGGGTGTGTGCATGTCTTGGGTGAGTAAAGCCCCAACCCCCCATGCTTCTACTTTAACTAGCTTTCAGCAGACTGCAACAGTGTGGAACCTTTTTGCGATCTGAATAGCTCTATGCGAAATCTGTCCACTGATTATCTGCCACACTCATAGCTCCAAAACACTCATTCAAAAAATACTTTTTAAAAAATCTCTTGTAATAAGTATCAGAAAGCAGCATCACCAACTGTACAATAATTCACTACACATAACATTACACTGTATTGAAAAGGCAGGTGTCTTACTCAGTGTTGACTTAGCTGCCATTACAAGTGTTTATTTTGCGTGAATGTTCCACATTGCTGTTCTGAATGCATCCTGTTGTGAGTTATTTGCATGTCTAATTTTTGAGATTCAAATTATTTACTATGATAAAATAATCACAGCGCTGCCACTTCTCTGCTTATCTAAATACGTCTCTTCCTGCACCCCCCGGTCTGGCTTTCTTTCTGTTCTTCCTTTCCTTCGCTTCCTACCGAAGGTCAAAGAAGTCGAAGCTTTCCATCGATAAATCCACAGAAACGGACAACGGCTACGTGTCGCTGGACGGCCGCGTGACCAATCGCAGTAGCGAGGAGGGGCTCCAGCTCCACGAGCAGCGATGCGATTTGTTAAATAGGGCTGACGAGGTGTGCTGGAACCCGCACGGGCAGCCTGCACACGGTCACGCTGCCCGCAACGCTGGACTGCTGCTGGCCGGCGGTAATAAGGTAATCTATCAGTGTTCATTATTTCAATATTTTAACTCTAATACTGTCCTGGATTTGACTCTCTTTTCACTTTGTTTTTAAGGAGCCGGCATCAGATGAGGCTTCCAGTGAGGAGGACCCTGAAGCATCCTACAGCGCCCTCCGCAGGGGAGTGGAACGAATGAACAGTGACTGTGCACTCCGAAATCGCAAGAATACGCACCACTATAAGAAACACTACACTGTAGAGGTGAGCATGGACGCATTAACTCCTTCACAGGACGCTCATTCATTCATACAGGACAAATTCAAACAAATGAGTCATTGTCTCCCTAATGTTAGGATGTCCCCAAGTCTGGGACCAGCTGCAGCTCCAGATGTTCAAGTCTAAGGACTCAAGATTCAGAGAGTACTCGACACGAGTCGGAGACCGAGGACCTGATGTGGGAGGACTTCCTGCACTGCACCGAGTGCCGATCGTCCTGCACGTCAGAGACGGGTGAGAGAAAGATGTAGAAATTATTTCCTGGGTACTAAAGTCACTTACACACAGATGCATGCTTTCGGTTGACTGCATGTAAATCAGCACTATGCTCCTCCTCACAGAGGGAGAAGGAGGAGGAACGCCTGTGTGTCCGGCCAAGAAGGAATACAGAGACGACCCTTTCCATCAGGTTTGTAAATGCTCTCACACTTTGAGTTTGAGGATTTGTGGATTAAAGTACTTAAAACTTGAGTAATCAAGCTTTTTCAGTGATTGAGCAATGTTATTTATACTCTATTGTATTTCACACAGAAATAGAGGAATCCTGCTACCCTGTGTCTGTTAGGTATTCTTTTGAGCAAATTATTATAATATCAATATTAGAAGGAAACAGTGAGGCAAGATGTGTATAAGAGTTGTGACAAATTCATGGTAGGAAACATCCCATAACCACACTACTAGGATGACTTGAAGTTTAACAGTTATGTTGGTCACCCTACTTTTACCTCCACTAGTAGTTTCACTAAATAGAGTAGAGTGGGGGAAGGTAGATGAGTTTATACACCAAGAGTCAATTATCCAAAACACCAGACGGTGCACAACAAAGGCGGGAACATAGCAGTGGGTGGAGACGAGTGTCAGGGGTGATTTGTGACAGGATAGCAGCAAGAGCGAAGGGGAAGGTTTACAAGGTGGTAGTGTGACCTGAGTAGGATTATACAGGATTATATGAGTTGGACGCTCAGGCTGAGCAGTTTGGAGATGTGCAGAGGAGAGAGAGTGGATATATTGGAGAAAGGATGTTGAATATGGAGCTGTCACATAGAAGGGAAAGAGAAAGAGATGCTTTGTGGACATAGTGAAGGAGGACATGCAGAAGGGTCTGTGTGACAGAGGACAATGATAAGGATGGGGTCGGATGAAGCAGATGATCTGAAGTAGTAGTAGTTGCGGTGATGAGAGGTTTTAGTATTTCATGGTGTTGGGTATCCCTGCAGGGTCACCTTCCCTGGCTGCACAGCTCCAACCCCGGCCTGGAAAGAGTGAGCGCCATCGTGTGGGAGGGAAACGAGTGCAAGAAAGCAGACATGTCTGTCCTGGAGATCAGCGGCATGATCATGAACAGAGTGAGTGACACTTTCCATACAAGCAAAAGACGAGGCCTGAAACGCTAAAGAGGGCGCCGTACTCATATAATTTATCTTTTTACAGGTGAATCTTTACACTCCTGGAATCGGTTACCAGGTCTTTGGGAACCTAGTTTCAGTAGCACTTGGGCTCACACCCTTTGCTTACAGGTAATGCACACAAAACAAGCCCCAGCATACAGCATGTGTGGTCCGTATTTGAAAGTGGTCCAAATGAAATCGATTCCACAGTGACGATCAGCTGTTATGAATGTTGAGAATGGTTTTGACCTGGACAAAAGTGAATATCCAGAACATATCTGTGAATAATTTTATTTGAGAAAGCCTAATCTCCCACCTATCTGGAGATTTCCAGTGGCATTTTTATTTGTAGTAATTCTAACCATGATTATGCAAAACTACATTATTCACTCATCATAATAGTGTTTTGGTTTTTTTTTAACATGAAATTCTTATTTCCCATCCTGCATCCTTCTTTCCTATGCAGACTGGCTCAGTACCGTGACTTGGATCAGCTGACCACTCTCTCAGCCAACGAGCTTCTGTCTGTGGCGCTGGGGTGTGGGTCCGGTTCAGATGTCCTGGTAATCACCATGGTAACGCTCAGCTTCCTGGTGCGCGTTTGCCTTATCTGGCTCTTCTTCTTCCTGCTCAGCGTAGCAGAGAGGACGTACAAACAGGTGCACAGATGAAAGCGGTCGCCCGCTGGTCATTTGCATGTCGGGTAAACCGTCCCTTTACTTACGATCACTTTCATGTTTCAGAGACTTCTGTTTGCCAAACTGTTTGGTCACCTGACTTCAGCCCGCAGAGCCAGGAAGTCCGAGGTTCCACATTTTAGGCTGAAGAAAGTTCAGAACATCAAGATGTGGCTGTCGCTACGCTCCTACCTCAAGGTACAAAAGTCAAAGTATTAAAAATGTACAACTGGAACAAATTAAATGTTAAATAAAGACTCAAACGGAGAAACTGTTGAATTTGCAGAGACGGGGTCCTCAGCGTTCGGTGGATGTCATTGTATCGTCTGCTTTCCTGCTCACGTTGTCAGTCGTCTTCATCTGCTGTGCTCAGGTAACTTCTGGAGGTGTCAAATCAGCAAAATATACAACTTTTTTTTTTTAAAGTTACAAAGTGGATAAATCATCAGTCAGTCAATCAAAATATATTAAATTAATTAAAGATTAATCGTCTTTAATCTACATTTTTAAAAACTCAGTATACCCTACAGCTCATGGACTCTGAGTGACCATGGTACTAATTATTTCCACACTTCTAAGGGAAAAAAAAATCACTTTTAACTGGGAATTTATGCTTCAGCAGGACAGCTGCACCGTAGCTACGTTGTAATCACAAACCCCCCTGAAACTCTACAGCGTAACCTGATGTGCACTTCCCGAGAAATGTAACTATTCGTCGCATCAAAGCTACTTGCAACCACTGCGATTAGCCCACTAAGCACTATCGATTCTTGCCATTCAAAGTGTAGAATCCTCTCATCCATGGGAGGTCCTGACTCCCATGTGAACTTGGGAAATAAGCATAACCACATAATAGCTACAATAGTACATATCATGAACCCAGTTTCACTAACCCTCTAAACTTTGCTGCTATTTTACTTTTCACTCTTTTTTTTTTTTTTTTTGCATCCAAAGTTATAAGAGAGGGGTCTTACATTTTATTTTTGGGTTTATTTACTTCAGTTATAATGTGCTATTTTATCTTTATATATCAACTCCACTTCTTATAAATCCTCTTTTTCATGTACCGCCTGGGTGAGCAGCCACCCTAATTGGGTTTTTTTTGCCACTGAAAGAATTTGACGGTTTTAACTCTCAGTGGCGGCGCCATGCTTGTTTGCTTTTAAGAACTTAAAGGAATGTTTGACATCATCAGCTCTGTTCTGTGTCCAAAGTGATCAAGCAGAGTAATCTGGCCGTGCCAGTTAGAGTCGCTTTAAAGATGTCGTAAATTAAAAAAAGATTTTATCTTTACCTGAAAACAGCCGTGAGGACACAAGATGTTACAGAACAGCTTTTTCCACATTAGCCAGTAAAACAAGTTTTTATTGGCTGCAGAGCCTAAACCAGGGGTCCCCAATCCCAGTCCTCGAGGGCCAGTGTCCCTGCAGGTTTTAAATCCCACCCTGGGTCAAACACAGCTGAATCACATGATTAGTTCATTACCGGGCCTCTGGAGAACTTCAAGACATGTCGAGAAGGTAATTTATTCATTTAAATCAGCTGTGATGGATCAAGGACGCATCTAAAAGCTGCAGGGACACCGGCCCTCTGGGACTGGGATTGGGGACCCCTGGCCTAAACCTTTACATGATTCAAACGTACATGTGTATTGCACAGTTTATGCCACCAGGGGTCAGTCATACAGACAACTGACAGAACACTTCAGCTGATCTGTACTTCATGCCTTTAAGATAAAGAGCAGATATGTGAATGCAGCAACCTTCAGAATAATCATTTTGTGAAGTTTACAGTATTTGTGCTGTAAAAACGGGAAAATAAGGAGTTGAATAACGCTGCAGCTTGTTGCAAATGTGGTATTTCATATAATTTAAATAAAAGTAATTTCAGTATCAGCAAGTGTGTATGTGTTATTTTACATTTTAGAAATTAAACCGTGTGCTTATCTCTCTTCCTCCAGTTGCTCCATGTCCATGAAACGTTCCTGGACTGTCACTATAACTGGGAGCTGGTGATCTGGTGCTCCAGTCTGACTCTGTTCCTGCTCCGGTTCGTCACTCTGGGCTCGGAAACCAGCAAGAAGTACAGCAACACCTCCATCCTGCTTACTGAACAGGTACAGACACACACACACACACACACACACTACGAGCATGATCGGTGTCATGGCCAAACTCTGATCCACTGCGTCTCTCACAGATTAACCTGTATCTGAAGATGGAGAAGAAGCCAAACAAGAAGGAGGAGCTGACACTGGTCAACAATGTTTTAAAACTGGCAACCAAACTACTCAAGGTACACACACACACAGTCTCAGTGTCCTTTCTTGTTGGTCATCTGGCACCAACAGCCCCTGCTTTTACAATCTTGACTCTTTCTTTCATTTTTCTCCAGGAGTTGGATACTCCGTTCAGGTTGTACGGTTTGACGATGAACCCTCTGCTCTACAATATCACCCAGGTGGTCATCCTGTCTGCTGTGTCGGGAGTCATATCTGACCTGTTAGGATTTAACCTGAAGGTAATTTTATGTTTTATGCATCACTGCTCTTTAGTCAGGAGAAGGAAAAAAATATATATATATATCTTGCAAAGTTGATTTAAATCCCTGGAAGATGAGTTTGTGACGGAGAAGTACGTGTGCTGAATTCTGACCTATGAGGGAGCAGATGACCACAAATTTAAAATCAAAGCAAGTCGTAGCCAGGCTTTTTTTGCATTAGCTGGTTCGACAAAAATCTGAAACCCAGGCAGAGATGACAGGTGTCACAGCAGGGGCTGCTTGGTGTGTCATTTGACTCGTCTTATCACAGAAACAGGTGATAGATATTCACAAAAAACAGGCTACAAAAATGTAATTCTAAAAGCCAATCATGCTGAAAATAAGAGATCAGTGTCGTAGAAAATGTGAATTCATAACTTAATATTTATTTTTTCAGTGTGCTCTTAGTGCTGCCATTTATCTGTGACATATTCTAGCACACCAGAGCTGATGGATTTGAACACCGGTGCATTCAGGGCTGACTGTGTCTCAAAACCTAACGACAGAGAAGTCATATTAGTTCCTACCCAAATTAAAGCATCATTTACTCTTTTCTGTGTTATATTAGCTGTGGCAGCAGATTACGATTTTTTTGCATAGCCAGCTGAATGCACTAAAAGTTGTGATCATGCATTTTTGCATTTTTCACTGCTGTAACTTCACAGCCTCCTGTGATACTAGTAAGATACAGCTGATCGGGTTTCTTTTGCAAAATGTTTTCCTTCAGCAGAAAATCTATATTACACTTACAGCTCACTGTAAAGAATCAGTGAAGTTGAAGGCAGCTCTAAATGTAAAAGGAGGTCCAGCTCAGTATTAGAAGGGCGTACAGTACTGTGCAAAAGTGTTGCGCCATGTTTTACAAGCAGCCTTGTTGTAGAAACACTTAAGCTGAATCTACAAAAATTACAAAGATAACAGTCTGAAATGCATTTTTTTTTTTTTTTAAACCAACAAGGTGATTCTTAAAGCACGATTAGCCAGACCCCAACTTAACAGAGAATGGAACAACATCCAAAGAAGAAGCCTGGAGAATTATTCCTGGAAACTGCTTAAAGAAATTAGAGGAAAGCTGCCTAAGAAGGTTCAGGTTGTGTTGAGGAATAAACCAAATATAAACCTTTGAGCTCATTAGAATTGTAGAAACTCAGTTTTTTTGCCTTTGCCTGTGTCAGCCATAATCTGACTCCTACCGTTGCTGCTGATTGGCTGAATTCTCAGATTTGCGTGCCTGACGTGTGCTCGCTTGTTCCCGTTCACAGCTGTGGAAGATCAAATCATGACAGTGGACCGAGAAACGGCGTCAGCACTTCACTCTCACTGACCGGCTCGACGCTCGTCTGACCGGCCCGACCCACGGAGAGACGGAGCGTCAGCCTCGACATATCAGAGTGCTTTGACCTTCAGCGTTTCCACTATGTGCAATTCACAGACTATTTATTTACCCATTCAGTGTTTATACCTAGGCTTTATTTGAATTCTAGTTTCTTTCATGTTTTTGTGTTTTTTGTGACACAAAGTTCGGTTTTTACTCGTCAACAGAAGTGTTATTAGTGTTTCCCCTAGGTTACTGCTTTGGAGGGGAGACTTCTCGTTTGTTTTTCCTCCCCCCTCCTCTAATGCAAATCTCCCCTGTCGTTTTAGACGGATTAAGACTCGTTGGGAAGCTTTTTGCATTTACACACATGAAGTTGACTTCAACTGGAGTAACGTTATCTTCACTTTGTGTCTGTGCGTTTGTGTGTGTGTGTGTGATCAGGGGAGGATGCTGAGCACAAACAACAGCACAGTAGTGTGTTTTTTTTTTTTTTTTCCCACATTATTTTTTTTCCTCTTGCCCTCCTCCGGGTTGTTGGTAGGGGAAACACTGTGTGAACATAAATTATTATGAAGTGATGGTTGAGGTTCTCAGCTCCATCTGCAGCTTTTCATTTTAACTCATTTGTCAGGCAAAAA
>VUQR01030842.1:0-13178 GCA_015108515.1 Hemichromis elongatus
TTTATTGCTTAAATGTGTTTTGTGCTATTAAATATAATCAGTATCAGTATAATGTAGAAGTCTCAGAAACTTAGAAAAACACATGTGTATTGAATATGACACACGGGGCATTACAGGATTAAGAGAGGCTACCAGAGAGGATCGTCTGCCTCCATCCCACCCGCATAATCTGATTCCCATGGTGGCGTCCTTCCTGCATCATCATAATAACAATGTTGGTCCAGGATGAACATCACAACTGACCAATGACTTTGTCTGAGCATTCAGTTAGCATTAGCCAAGAAGTTAGCTAATGCTCCTGAAAACTATTACTAGCAAACCAACACAAGCGAACCAAATTTAGCGGAAAAGCTAACTTGATACCAAAACAAATCTAGGACATCACAACAAGATGACTGGTCAGTTGCAACACTGACCGTGGACCAACATCATTATGATGATTCAGGAACAACACCAACACATAGAGACCATCTCACCCTATCCCTAGCATGCCACTGCCAATATGTCATTTAAACGTAACAAAACACACAATCTTTTCCATACTTTTGGTTCCCTAAACGGGAATCAATTTACCTGTCTGCTATTCAAAGTTGCCCTACAGCAGACAGCCTATTTTAATAAATACATTTTCTAAGGCTATGCTATTGATGAAACAATTATTTACTTTAATTTCTCCTCAGGGCTCAGGAGCAATTTCCCACTCAGGAGATTGGAATTAAATTTTACTGTTGCACTGGTCCACCCGATTTATATCAAGTAAGGAGAAAGAGACAAGAACACATGTCAACACGGCACCGGTGAAGAATGCACACTGTACTGATTTTCAAATTTCCATGTGATTAGAGAACACAAATTTATTTATTTCTTTGTTCAATTATTGAATCCTTCTCCAGCTCCACATTGCAAAGAACATAATTATACGCTCAAAGTACATCACCTGGTCTTCGCAGACTCCACCAGAGTGGAACATTAGCTCAATCAATGTCAATTATTTCCCAGTCTCCATTATTGCACTGCCAGGAGTGGGCAGAATTTTAATCCCCACTCTGGAATTGCTTTAGCTACATGAGTCTTTGGGCTTTTCGTCATGATTAGAAACACGACTGAGCACTAAGCCCAGTGGCATTCAACAAGTAGTGCAGGAAAAACGATAATGGGTTCGTCGGCTCAACAAAGTGCAGCCTAGCAGTGGAAGTTGGTAACAGTGGCCATACATTTGCCCCGTCTAGCTTTACAGTCTTTGTTAGCTATTAGACCCTTGGTAGCAAATAGGGCCATGTGTCTACTTGTCACAAACAGCGAAGCACTACATCTTTACTGCTGTGCCTAAACTGTGATTAAAATCTTACATTACAGACAGCTGGAAACACAAGAACTTGCATTTCACCCTGTTTGTGTTTTGTTATGTAAAAACAACTTAACCAAAAGGAGAGAAACATTTATTGCAGAGATACTTTGAAATAGAAATCAAATGAAAAAATGAAATGGAAAAAGCTTATCTGAGCTCCCAAAAACTAAATAAATAAATAAAAATTGGATTGCAGGCTGATTGCATTTTATTGAGACTAACTCCAGATTCAAATCAGCTTATGAAATCTAAATCCTTTCAGAATATTTTAACAAATATAGTGAGGTTTAGCTCTCAACATTTGTAAGTCATTAAAGCTGAAAACTAAAGCAAAGATCTGTAATCACGTTTTATTGGCTGATTAGACTGAACCAGTTTTCACAAGTCTGTTGCTCCAATCTTGAAATTAGATGAGCAGCAGAACATGCTACATGAAATGTTTATTAAGCATCTGTTGCACACTTACCGTTCTTCGACAATTTTTTTTTTTTTTTTTAAACCTACTTTCTCCACAACCACTGGCCATGCAGAGCTATTAAGTCAGTAAGATACATAAAATACAATATTTGTTGGAAAATGACACAATTTTTGCAGTTGTGCCCCTGAAAAATAGATTTTAAATCAAACAATTATTTGGTGATTAAAGTGTAGACTTTCAGCTTTAACTCGAGGGGTTTAACAACATTTCTTTTGCACCACCTGTTTCTGAATGACAGCCATATTTTTTACACAATCCTTCATTTTTAGAGGCTCAAAATTAATTGTACAATTGACTGATTAAGCAGTTTCATGAACAGCTGTGTCCCGCTCGCTTATTATTTCATGGCAAATGAAGCAAACATAATATCTGAAGTTGCTTCAAAGTGCCAAATTTGTATTTTATAGATTTTTTCGTGATTTATGTTTGAATCTCAAAGTGAAAGGTCATTGTTAGTCTGAAATAAAAAAAACCCAAATAAAATAAAACTATCAGAGAGTTTCCAAACCTAGTATGTTTGTGAAAAGATTGAATCCACTAACTAGCTCAGCAACACTGAAAGACCCCAAAGACAACAGAAGGCAGCTAGTGGATGATCGCAGAATTATTTTTGTGCTCAAGAAAAAGAACTTCACAGACTTTTACTGAGTCAAAAACACAGTTGAGGAGGCAGGTACTGTATATGATTTGTAGACTTTGATAGAAACCCTTAAGTGAGCCTGCTCAATTCTGAACAAAAAGGTCTTTGAACAAATAAAATTAAGTTTGTATCAGAATAACGAGAGAAACAGGTCATTATCCAAAGTATACCACATTACCTATCAAACATAGTGGAGCAAATCTATAACACGAATGATGTGGCTGCTGATAGAAGTAGCAGGATAAACTGTAAAGTGTACAGGACTGTACTCTGCAAACTGATCGGAGAGCACTTGATAGTGCAAATGGATAAAGACCCATAGCAAACTGCAAAGGTAACACAACCTGACTTTCTCAAGGCAAAGACACCGGATATTTTTGGTCTGTCACCTGAAGTTAACCCAAGGAGCATGACTTTCAGCCTCTAAATGCAAAACTAAATGCAGTGACCCACAAACAAGTAAATGAGGGTGGCTGCAGTAAAAGTCTAGCAGTGCATCTCCAGGGAGGAAACACAGCATTTCGCTTTGTCTGTGAGTTCGAGACTTAAAAACAATCCTTATATTTAAAATCATGGTAGCTTGTCCAATTAATCTTGAGCCTCTGTCGCTAGGGAACCACGTACAAAAATGGCTGTAACTTTTGAGCAATTAATACAAAAGTTTTGTAAAAACCCCTTGAATTAAAGCTGGAGGTCTGCACTTCAATCAATCAATCTTTACCGTTTGATTTCAAACCCTATGCAGCGGTACAGAGAGACAAAACTGCAAAAATGAAGTCTCCGTCCATGCCCTTTTTTGTATCTCTAGAGGTGTGGCAAGAGATAGATAAGAAAGAAGAAACAATCTCCTTTTTTTTCCTAGCAACTCTAACACTTTATGAAACTGATATTAATTGGCTGCAACTCATTACTCATCATTAATTATAATTAATGGCTAAGTAAGAGAAGCGTGCCACTGGAATACTCCCTAACCGCTAACAACAATCACTGACCAAAAACACAATAGTCAAACTAGCAATCTTGTGATAATAACCTGCTTAATGCGCCAGTGTAATAGAAGGTTATGAGCCTGTATTTGTCTTTGCAGATTCTAATTACCTTTGTGAATGGCAAAGGATGCAAATGTCCAGCCAGGGCCAGTTTAACAGTGGTCTCCCAGATGTGTGGGTCATGGAGCCCCCGGGCTGTTACCATGAACTGGACAGGCTCTGACAGGTTGGCCACCTCCTGCTCGGCATACACAGTCCCATCGGGCCTCACGCTAAAGTTGGGGTCGCTGCTGACGAAGCCGACCTCTCTGTTGCGCTGGCAGTCCTCAAACTTCACTGCGGAGAAAAGGCAAAGGAGGTAGAGAATTAGCGAGCAGCACAGGGAGATTTACTCCAGAAAAAGGTGTTTGCCAATCCTTGACACATCTGGCAGGCTAAAGATTAACTCGCACCCATCAAGACGTATCTTGAAATATCTCGTCCCTTCTGCTGTCACTTCTGATTCCCTGCTTTGACATCTTCGGCAAAACAAACTGCTTATCTGTTCCCGAACTGGAATGCACGCGGAAGAGGGGAGCCTAATTCTTTTTCATATCATTCTTTTTCCAAACTACGCAATCTTAAAATAGCATTTCCCTCTGCTTCTACAGGGGGAAACAGGAGGATGAGGTCTAAAGCACATTAAGCCGACTAGACTGATTGAGTGAAATGCTCACGTGGAGCAAGGCTCTTTAATGACATTTGGTGGGTTCTGCTTCACTGAGACAAAAGAAAGGGAGCTTATGTTTGCATGCACACGCACGAGCCACTATCCCTGCATTCAGAGTAATGTACCAGTGTGCATTATGGGAGGCTGGATGGGATGTTGGGATGTTTACATATGTAAATGCTTGGCACAGATCAGACAGCGACGCAGACAAGAGATGTTGCTGGGTTGTAGAGTGCACGTGTGGCTTCTCCGGTGACAGCTGACATGAATATGCCATTATACTACACAACACACAAAGACAAACCAACAGACATAATGGTTTGGAAAATCCTTTCATTTTCATTGCCAAATTCAATTAACACTCAAGGCACCAGTTCCACTTGATTCACAGCATGATGCAATGTCACCAATGGTGAGAATGACTGATTATTATTTTCAACATGTCTATTACTTTATCGCACGTGTGCGCGCACGCTCACACACACACACACACACAGACACGCCGTCCTTTGTCTCTCTTTACCCCCGAGTTGAAATGCATGTGCTATGATGTTATCAGCAAAACTCTGGCTGTTGATAACAAGACAAATTGATTTCATAAATCACCCAGGGAACAGATGATCTGTTATGAGCGATGGCAGTGTGATTTCTCAAAAATCCAGCATGAAGAATTCTGCACAGCAAGCTTTTTATCAAGCCATCTATTTAATTTATCGCCCAGCTTCCTGTCAAAAGCAGCTCCCAAACAACAGGCTAATAAAGCATGAGATCTACTCAGCCACTGCAGCTTAGCATCACACAAATGAGGCCGCTTGTTTTCAACCTCTGAGTAATTGCATGCGTAATGGGACGGACGGTAAACACAGTTTTGACAATGTGTGCATCTGTCTGCGTTGGCAAATGCGATCCATATTTTCATTAAAAACACACACACACACACACACACCCCAGTAGAGAACGTTCTTATGACTGATAAGCTTTGTTCGAAATGATTGCCTCGCTTTAGGGATCATTTATCAATGCAGGGGATATTTAACATCAGGTTGTGACAATATGACACAGACCTGCTTGAATTGTGCACAGATGAATTGTGATGGCAGACATGTATTATGTAAATGACTTCAATTAGCTTGAACTGAGCAGGCTAATTGTTGTCACTTAGACAGGTCTCTTGTGGTGCAGCTAGAGGAGAGAGAGGCTTAAGGACGCAAGCAGCGCAAAGCACCGCTTACGATTTGCGCGCGTGCATGCGTGCGTGTGTGCTGCCATGTGTGCGTGCACGTAGGAGTAAGTTCAAAGTGCAGCTAGTGTGAGAATGTATGTCCTCAGCTGGTGCATATATTAATTTTGATGTTAATGCAATAAAACCGCTGAGGTCTCTGAGGGTCTGCCTGAATCTGCTGCCTTTTGTGCTGCTGTGGTGGTGCCAGTTGGCATGGGAACACACATGTGGTCTGTGAGGCACTGCCATTGTGGAACACTATTAGAGCTGTATCTTTGATTCTTTTTCGGGGGCATCGGGCCAGCTCTCAGTTTACCATTCACCGCTGTGTACCCGCTCGGGGCTGGAACTATGACCCTGATTCCTGACACATCTACTAAGTGTGGAGATATTCATAAACGCTTTTCTATTCATTAAAATTCCTGTTCACAAAGCGCATTCAAATCAGGTGGTGGGATCTGATCTGCCACGCTGTTAAAATAGAGATGAAAGCGGCAGCAAAGAGACAACGCTGCAACTAGATAGTGATAGGGAAACTCAGTGTGTGTATGTGTGGCTGAGCGAGAGAGAGATTGTATCATAAAAGCAGAAGGGGAGAGAGGCAGACACTGTAGCATGCAAGAAAACGGAAGATGGAGATATTTAGCAAAATAAAGAAAATAAACCCCCAATCGGAGCAGTTTTCACAGCTCCTAAAAGAATCGTTAGCTTTTAAGACAAAAAGAGTTAATGTTGCGTGTAATTTACTTTGTCATTTTACGCTTGGAAAACAGCAGCATCC
Source organism: Hemichromis elongatus (assembly GCA_015108515.1). Lineage (NCBI taxonomy): Eukaryota > Metazoa > Chordata > Actinopteri > Cichliformes > Cichlidae > Hemichromis > Hemichromis elongatus. The sequence continues at coordinate 6,168 of VUQR01030842.1, forward strand.
GTTTGTATGAAAAATTGGACTTCAAACAAATAAATGTAAAAGAGGCTCGAGGCTGTTTTCTTAGTTTGACGACCCTGAACCACCATTAATTAAAGAAAACCTACATATTTACAGCAGACGCAATCAATGCTGATTTTAGACGTCATTACAAGATCAGCTTATCTGGAGCACCGGGGGTTGAGGGGAGGAGACCGAGGGCCAGGGCGTCTATATTAACGCACAGCACAAATGGGCAATGACACTGATGGGTTTTGGCAAATGCACTTTGTTAGACTCGTTGTTGGACATCTGGTAGTGCCGCTTCAAAGATCCCCAACACAGGCGCTCCAAATCAGCGAGCATAGGCAAACTGCAGGAAAGGGAAAATTTTTGTGCCTTGCTGGTTACAGTAACAACCCTCTGATTCGAAGAGCTGTTGCGCCAATTGCCCTTTTTTCCCCTCTCTGTGTATATAAAAGCGTGTGTCCTTGTACTTTGCCTTGCTTCCCTCTACATCAGGAGCGATAACCACCAGCTCAAGGTTGTGTATGTTTGCCATCTGTGCTTTCGCTTCTCTTTTCTCTTTTTGTTGGTTTTCTGTGTGAAAACTTTACACCCCGCATCCCCATGTAGGCTTCTTTGAGTGCATGTGCACGAATTGTGTCTCCCGTATATTTTAGGGCATCCACAGAGATGTTTGGCAGGCTGCTAAAGTTGGTGTCACTGTGCTCAGCTGCTTTTCTCTGGACTCGCATGGCAGAGAACATGCTGTCCAACAGAGCGGGTGCAGCACAGAAATGGGTAAAACAGAGCAGGCAAGCAGCCGTGACCACCGACCGCTGAGTCCTCCACTCAAATGCTCGCTCACACACACACACACACACACACACAAAGGCACTTATGCTCTTTGTCTTTTCCTGCTTGTAGCTCTACCGCAATCCCGCAGAGGAGGCCAATCCAACTCTTGTATGGAAACATTACATGCGCATAATGCGGATGGCAGGTCACTCTGTGCATCCACATGCAACCGCCTACACCGTGTTCACCTGTCGACCGTGAATGCCTCCCCTCACATCCTGTCACTGTCTCCTCCCTCCTGCGCTCCCCTGCATTCCAGTGTCACAGCTCCCCATTCGCCTTTTCTCATTGTTCTTATTTCCTCTTCGCTGAACCTCCTCTCACCCTTCATCCATCCTCCACTCCCTTCATGTATTACCCGCAGACTGAGGTACTTTCTCCCCCGACGCAACGAGGGACAGCCAGTCTGTGCCAATAGCCCAGCCAGACATAAAAATGGGCACCCTGGTGGGACAGTTATTACCATTGTTAAAGTGAGCTGAGAGAATGGGGAAGGAAACAGAGCTAAAAGGAGGTGCAAAAAAAAAATCACAATAAAGGTCGTGTCAGTGCAAATTTAGTATTTACACACTTGATAGCTAGGTTTAGAAGTAATTATGACTCAAATGATCATTTTCCAGAGTCTTTTATAGACTTGCTTTTATGGATCAACCTTTATTTTTTTATTGTCTATAACTGTTGCTTTTAATCTGCACGCCTCAGCCAGTTTTCACTGTGTTTGCTCCTGATTTGATCTCTGCTGTGCTTGTAATAAATACAGATTTGCAAGAGCATCAAAAAAATAGGCCACTGGCAACAAATGCATAATAGATGGGCCTGAATGCAACATACTGTAAAATACCCCAATGTACACACTTATACTTTTACTCTAAAGTAAATCTCATCCGCGTCACCTGAGACCTACTTGACAGTTTGGTCTGCTGTGTGTAAAGCTAGTAAATAGGCCCAGACTGAGCATATGGTTCTGCTTTTGTTAAGGTGCTGTTCATCACAGTCATGGCAGAGTGCTAAGTAAACACTCCCTCTGGTACCCCACTGTTTTCCTCAAGCCAACAGGAAAATCAACGCCACCCACTCAATTTGCAAATAACAGTATTTTTGCCAGGCTGAGGCTGTGATAGACAGGAGCACAGAGCCCACTGATGAGTAAACGAACACTGGTAAAAACACGGAACATACTGTATGTACGGAGTTCAAAAGCATGCCAAAAAAATAATAATTTCAGCTCAAAGTAAAAGAAGAAGAAGAAGGCGGCCTATGTAGCTTAAAATCCATGTGTTTGCTGTGAGTGACTAAATAGGCCATTCGTTTATGAACTGAATTTCATGACTTTTGAATTAGGAAAAAGTGTAAAACTTCATTTGAAGAGATAGCTCAATTTTCTTTTTATTGCCAGCAAAGCAAAAGGTATAAATGCTAAGATCCCTGAGCATTTGTTTTTGAGTACGCTGATAAAGCAGAGAACCTCGCAGTAAACTAATTACACTTTCGATGATAAACCACGTTTAATGTGCCTCTGTGAAATGAAATTCAAGAGGCTTAAATTGCCAGCTAAGAGATTATGCCCTTAAATAATTCCACATGAGAATCCACTACTGATGCCAAAGTCCTCAGAAGAAACAGAAAAACATCCCTAAAAGGTCAGCTCTCAGCACCTAAGAGAAATAGCCTTGTTTTCAGCTTGACTGTTGAGCAATTCTAATTGTTTTCATAGGTAATATATATATATCTATATCTATATCTATATATCTATATATATATCTATATATATATAAGAGAAAGACTGTAGTACTAAGGTATTTACCTAAAAGCGAAATTATAGCCATCCAGAGTAAGTTACTAGAGAAATCTGAGTTGTAATATTCCTTCCACCTACAAGGTTCACAGAATGAGAAAAGTTTACATCGTTCAGTGGGCGGTAAAGTATCTGCAGTGGAACCGACATGATTGGCAAGTAAAGATGCAAAATATATTTTCTGATGTGGTGATTTATCCCTAAAGTGAAGCATCTTGTACATCTGTACTCAAAAACCTGAGGCGCCCCATGCAGCACAACACAGCCCTCGAAACTCTTTTTGAAATCCAGCCCACCGTGCCCCCACAGGAATGCTTATAACTAATTCAATTTACATGCTGCTGTTTTTAAAACACTGCAGGTACAATGTGACTTTCCTGAAAAGGCTTCGTTTTTTTTTTCTTCTTTTTTTTTTTTCCCCTGCCGCAGTTGGAAATGAATTTCTCTGCCTCTGCAGTTCTCTGTTTTAACAAAAGCCCACACAGTTCCCTCTGACAGCTCGCTCTCACAAAAGGAAACCACAGCGACTCAAGTGTGTGTGTCGCGGTGTGTGCTTATGCGTGAAAGGGAGCCAGCGTGAGAGAGATAAAGAGACAGAGTGAGAGAGAAGAGGGACATTGGAGTGGGAGTGTGTGACATGAGCTCTTTGCATATACGATTATTACCGCTGATGCATAAATGGGTATGGGTGTCGTTGACTGTGTCCCGCAAAGGTGTGAAAGTGTGTGCGTGGGAAGAGCAGGTGCTGTCAACCTGTATTTGTGCCTGTGCTCATGTTTCACTTTTTAAACACGGCATCCTTGTTATCTGCCGCCGCTGCTCTTAGGGAGCTGAACCAAACCTTGTTTCATTCAGAGCGCACCGTCTCATCTGCGTGGCCAAAAATTCCGCCCACCCTGCTCTCTTCCCCTCCCACCACCACTACCACTATACCTTTGCTTATCTTCTGTAACCTCCCACTTCCCGCAGGTGTGTAGAAACAGATGCAAAAGAAGGCCTGTCACAACACAGCCTGTTTTTTTTTTTACGCAGCCCTGTTGGTCATCCAAACGCACATCCAATCTGGGCGCTGTGTGGGCCACCTGCTCTGCGCTGTTTCAATGATGATGGAGGTTTCCTCACAGATATCTGTTTCCTCCAAACACCCCCTCGCTTGTACGTTACCATATTGCATGGTTAGCCTCGCTTTGCGATAATGCAAAGCGGGGCTACCCGCTTAATATCCCAGCATGTCAAAGTGCTGCTACAGTCGTTGTCCGGTGAGTTTTGGCGGGGTGAACTCTGGCTAGAGCATTGAGTTTTTCACACATCCGCAGCCCTTCCTCTTATCTTTGCATTAGTCTCCTCTCACGGGCACAGGCATGAGGAGGCTTGAGGAATGAGAAAGGGGGAAAAGGCAAGATAAAGAGGGAGAGTGAGAGCAAAGCAGAGCGGATGCAATTAAAAGACTGGGTCACAGATCGCAGTGCCAGGCGTCAGTGTGATTAATACACCGCCATTCAGCCCAGGAGCTTTTCTCCACTGTGGAGACGTGCATGTGTGTGTGCGTGTTTGCATGTGGGGTTTGTTTGTGCATTTGGTATTCTCTAAGCATGCTGCAGCTAGGTGGCACCAGTAAGTCTCCGGAGGTGTACTGGGATTAACCCTTTCAATAGTCATGCCGGTGTCGTGCCAAGGTAGGTATCCCCAACAGAATTTGTTTCCCCTGCGTCTGGAGCACGGCTGGGCTATCCAAATCAAACAGTACAAACAGTAACCCACATTGTTGATTTTTAATTTACAAACACTTCTTATAATGACTAACTGCTCTTGACATTTTTGAGATGTTAGCTCTTTATACAGGGAAGTTAAAGGGGGATACAAATAATATCAGGATACCCCTGCCACAATTTGTTCCCCCTGTGTAAATCATGGACAAACAGTATCCTACATTCTTGATTTGCACTGCACAAACACTTCTTATTATGACGTATTACTCCTGAAACTTTGGAGGATTTAGCTCTTTATACATTAAAGTTACAGTAGGATAAAAATAGTTATCAGGCAAAATGTTCTTGGTTTCCTAAAATAATCCCGATACCACGTGAGAACAATAAATAAATAATTCTCTGTTGTAACCCTCAATGTGAATATTAATGTAACGATACTCATTTTTCACTTTTTCACAAAACTAATACATCACTACTTCCTGCATGCTCCCTACACAGGGGAAACAAATTCTGTTGGGGATACCTACTTTGGCACGACACCGGGATAAAAAATTAAAAATTAAATGACGCCGGGTTGCAGATGTCGTGAACACTGGGCCGACTGCAATACCAAACAGCATTTATTTATAAATCTGTACATAAATGGTTTCAGAAATCCACGATTCACCAATATTTTCTAAGGTGAAATTGTTCATTCTTTACAAACACAAATAGAACTACCTCTAAACTAAATACTGCTACCACTGCTAAAAATGACAGCAATTATTATTGCAATATCCACACAGAAAGCTCCCAGCAGGCCAGTGGATTTTAAGCCATTATGTAGTTCCTGTGAGGTGACAGTGCTAACCACTGCACCACTGTGCCACCCTGTGGGTTCCCTTCACGTACTCTCACAGTCCAAGGACGTGCTTATTAGGTCAATTGGCGATTCTGAATTGACCGCAGGTGTAAATGTGGTTGTCTGGCTCTCTATGTTAGAGAGCCCAACCACTCCCATTCCTACCCCCCACTAACTGCCAAGTCGGTTCCTGCTAGGTTTCACCAAAAAAACAAAAACGCAAAGCAAAGAGATAAATGTGAGATTTCCAGAACTGCGTAGTGATCGTAGAAAAGTTTTAAATGCTGTTTCCTTAAATAAACAGATCAATTCTTATCTTGCAGTAAAATTTGCTTTCATCCTTGCTGGATGTCACTTACTAATTTCTCGGCTTTATTCAACAGATGTGGACGATCCAGATGTTTAGTGGCTTTAGAGAGTTTCTTATCTCGAGCATTGGGATCAGCTACTTCTTTTCTTTCTTTCTTTGTTTTTACTGGGCTTTCATTCTTTTTCCCCCCACATTAACTTTGATGTCTAAACCAAAATAATGGTAAAGGGTAAATATACCTTCTTATATAGCGCTTTTCTGCTATACTCGAGCACTCAGAGCACTTTACACAACTTGTCTTATTCACAACAGCACTTCTTTCTATGCCTTAATGCTTTCTATCTACCATTCACACACCAGGAAACACTTGTTATGCCTTTCCTGGTTTCCTTCTTGGGCATTACTCTTTAAGTTTCTTTAGGTAGAAACATTTTTGCAGCCCCGGGTCTAACTAAGGTTGGGCAGATGTTTAAATTTCACACTGTTGTGAACTTTAATGAGCACACACTCTCCTTGATTTTATATTTATGTCTTTATTTTTTGCACGACTTTTGGCTGACCATCTCGTCAGTAGCTTCCCAGTAATTTCAGATCAGACCAAATCAGTGAAATCGGGCCCCTAGGTCAATCTACCCTCTGCAGAAAACTTGCATCAAGGCAACAAACAACGCCTAGAAAAAATTCCCCCGATTGAGCTTATTGGTCCTTACCAGGGTGTTATGGTAATGAGAAATGTTCCTTTTTGAACCGCAGCAAGCTGCACAAACATATCAACTGCTTCTTTCTTTTATTTCTTTCATCTAGCTCCCACTCACCAGACCTCGCCTTCAAGGCTTTCCCTTCGATTTAGCGTGAGCAGAGAAAGAGCCATGCTTTATCACAGCAATATCGCTTTTAAGGAGGTGAAGTGAAGAAAGTGCCTCAAGGCTACATAGCGTCTGTTATCTCCCGGTACAATATAATAATTGCACATAGTCAAAAGTAAAGGCAGTGGAGCCACAGCTGGGTCTAGTGACAAAGAAAGAAATGTGAGCAAACTAAGGGCAAGGATCACGGGGAAAGAAGAGGCTTCTGGGAAATATCAGTGATCCTCACTCAACCGGATAATGACTATAATGAAATCCTCAAGGAAGAAGTTTTGTCTTTTTTTTCTTTGTGAAATAATATCTATCTATCTATCTATCTATCTATCTATCTATCTATCTATCTATCTATCTATCTATCTATCTATCTATGTAACCGTCTTTATCCAGCTTACCTTAAAGTACCTTTTTTAATAACTAATATAAGTACCGCTGCACAAGCCCCTCCCCTTTAAGTCCCCATACAAGCCAAAGACTCACCAGATAATCAACTTTTAATTCTCTACCCTCCTTTTTTTTAATGTTCTTTCATTTTCTCTCTCTCCCGCTCATCTCTCTCTCTCTCTCTCTCCACCCTCAACTGCTGACTGAGGCGATCGGCAGCCATTTCTTCTCTCTGGGTCCTTTTTTTTCTCTCTCTCTCTCTCTCTCTTGTC
>VUQR01030843.1:0-12858 GCA_015108515.1 Hemichromis elongatus
CACATGTTTTTAGAGCTTCCTTTACATGTGTGTGTTCCTTCTTTTTCCCTTCAGGCTTGGAGGGAACATTTTCTGCCCGGTGTTGTAAGGTCCTGATTACTCCAAGTTTGTGTTCCAGAGGGTGATGGGAGTCAAAGAGGAGGTATTGGTCCGTGTGAGTGGGCTTCTGGTAAACTTCAATGTTGAGTTTTCCGTTCTCTTCAATGCGCACGGCACAGTCCAGGAAAGGCAAACAGTTATTCTTTGTGTCTTCCCTTGTGAACTACAAGACAAGTACAACTACGACTACGATGACCTGGATGACTGAGAACCTTCACAGACTTATTTTTGGCATTGCTCACTGCTGAAGCAAATAAATGGCTGCTTAGCACTTTAAAAGTTAAGACTGTTTGTGTTCTTTCTTGGGTGGTGCGTGAGTGTGGCCAATTTCTTGTTGCGTTCAATATACGCCTAGACTGAGAACGTAACAGGAGGGATAGGATTGATGCAGCACCAGTCATGTGTCTTTATGAGTGTTTTTCAGTGTTATCATTACATCTCACTTGATCATTTGGAATTTTTCTTATGCAGAGCTGACATTTGTGATGCTTGCGATGACCTTTACATGCCAGCTTTACGTTAACTCGAGTTTTCCTCTTCATTCATCTACTTGCCTAGTTTCTGATCCAAGTCAGGGTCGTAGGTTCCAGACTTTTCAGTTATTCACACAGAGAGTAAAGGTACTACAGGTTTCTCTGTAAAATTCAAAGAACTGTTATTCAAAGAAGCCCAGCAGCAATATTTGTATATGTGGTTCTATTTAAGATTTGCACTGTGAATAGAAAATTATCCTATTGCATTTTTAAATATGCACCAAGCTGAATAACCTTCAGATGAAAACATAGTGCTGGTCCGTGTTTGTAAGAATACACAAAAATATATGAATACTTTTATTTTTGATGAATCCGAATGGTGAAGCGTTCAGTCGGTCATTGAATGATAGATGATGCTTGATGTTAGATGTTAGGCCTTAAAAGTCTTTTCAGGAAGAAGTCAGTGAACAGATCACACAATAGATTAAACACAGTCTCACAGACCTTGATTACTGACTCTCGTTAGGCTGAGAAATCATTTTCTATAAACATCTGTAGTACAAAGCGATGTCAAGGATATGTATATTTTTTTGGCTAATACAAACATGTCTAATATTTTTGTGCATCTTCCTTTGTTAAACCCAAAATGTGGCATATTTTTTTGCAATTATGACTCAGCCACACAAAATCAGACAATAACTTCCATGCAAATAGGGAAAATTTGTAGTCGCCCAGTAATTAGATTGAACTTTTCCTTTTGCTTTAGATGACTGATTGCACGTAGTTGCAGCAATCGGCTGATCACACGGAGCTCGAGCGTGTGACCAGGTCGACCTCTTTGGCGGCCACGTTTCACCACAAGGTGACTGTGTAACTCATCTGGTTTAAGGTAGCACGTCGCTGACTGAGTACAAAGGCAGCGAAGATTTGCCGTCTAATTTATAAATGCAGACAAATTGCAAACGCGTTGCAGTTTATATGAGTCTGTTTTCTGTGTTGTGGTTGCAGTGCTACATCAGGGGTGCTCAATCCCAGTCCTCCAGAGCTACTGTCCTGCAGCTTTAAATGCATCCCTGCTCCAACACAGCTGAATCAAATGGTTTGATTGTCTCTTCAGCATGCCATCAAGTTTGGCCAAGGTCTGATACCAAGCCATTCATTTGATTCAGGTGTGTCGGAACAAGGATGCATCTAAAAGCTGCAGGACGGTAGCTCTCGAGGACTGGAATTGAGCACCCCTTTGCTACATGGTTGCCATGTGCCTTGCTTTCATACAGTTAGACTGCAGTTAAATCGCCATCCTATTATAACTACTTTACTATTTGTGGAGGAATTTCTGAATAATGTGTAATAATGTGAACGTCTATGTATGGAGACGGCAGTCATTTGCAGTAGACTGGTGATTTTTCTTGAATTTTCTTCTTACTTTTGTCATCGCAGTTATTCACTAACATTATCACAAATAGATTGAATGTAATTGCCCCATTTAGTCACAAACTGGTAGCAGACTGACTCTGTTTTATTGGCCAAAGTTGCTTTGAGGATGACAACTGATAGAGAGTGGTCACAGATGTGGTCTCCATCTTTGAAGTAACCATTTGAAAGGCAACAAGATTAGAAGTTTGCTGTACACATTAATTTTAGTCATGCCCACCTCTCTGGCAACTTTGTTACCTTTCTAGTTCTGATGCTGTTTTTGATAGAATAATTAGACAGTTGCAGCATATGCAGTTTCAAGTGATAATCAGTGATGTCGGGTCAAAATTGCTGCTTGTAGGCGGTGGAATGGCTGTACTTTGGTCCTAATTACATTATTTTTTTTGTTTGTTTATGAATACTGGAAAGCATCAAAGTCTAAAAATTTCAGATGCTGCACACGGGACTTTAATTTACCACATGCATTTCAGTTCAGAGGCTTTAGGTTATTAAGATTTAGTTTACAAATATCCATTGTGCACGGGGGTTAAAAAAACAATATATTTCATGGAGAATGAAAATGGTGTTAGGTGTTGGAGTCAGGGGAAAGAAAACATTCAAAAACAGATGTCAAAGTTTTCTGACCAACTGACACGGCTGCCGTGCTAATTCGGTGGTTTGGAATAATATCGCTGATCACTAATATCGCTGGTTGGAAACAGATGATATAACAGGCAACATTTTCATTACTTGAAATCTGGCTCTTAGAATTAATACATTATTTATTTTAATATTAATATATTCACACAAACTGTGGGGAGGATTTTTTTTCTTTCTTTCTCACATCTAAGTGTTTTTTTTTGTTGTTACTCTATAACTCCACATTCCTGCAGAAAGTGGGTTCACTGCACAGTCATACATGCATGATGAGACAGTCCTGACAAACATACATGCCAAGTAAATTGGTAGCCTGCCAGCAGCCTCAAGTTGGAGATTACTACTGATATCGCCTGACTTTGAATATCGCTGGTGTTCTTGGCAGCCGAGTCATGTGTTCACGATGCTACTCCATGCAGTTATTACTGCCCTTTCAAAGAATAATCAAGCAATTAAGAACTACTTTGCAAACAGTACTGTAGCTATGACAACATCAACCCCACGGAACCAGGCGGACGGACTTCTGTGTCCTCGGAGAAATCAATGAGCCTGTAATCTGAAGTTCCTATACAGCCCCCTGCGCCCTGGCTGCAGTATTGAGTTATTGGTCCCCATTAATTACTGGGAGTGTGACCTGGTGTTATAGAGGTGGGTGCTCAAGGAGCTTCAGCTTGTTTTTAATTGCTACCCTGTTTCATTCTGTGACACGGTGCCACAAGATTAGGCATAGATTACCTTTTTGGGAAATCTGCCAAGTACTGATATAATATATTAGGAATGTTTGCCACAACAGAATGTATTTTCACTGTATGTAAGGAGTTGGGAGCAGGACTGATAAAGCAGCAACAGCATTTAAAATGACACAGTAATGTTTGCAGCTATTATATCATAAATGAAATCAGTGCTGCACAAGGCCCTTATGACTGTGCGTGCAGCAGTTGCCTGCCTTGGGTTAGTTCCATAGTCTGGATATAAGAGCTGGACATATTCACTTTGATGTCACCCATGAGTTTGTGGACTGATTTGAAATATCGGTTTAGCAGTTTGTTGTCACCAGATTTCTTTCTTCTTCTTTTTTTTAATCACGAACTGACTGTATCTGGCCTAAGTTATCAGCTAATGATTACAGCTTTGCATAGGAGCAGCATCCATGGCAAGCAGAATGGGTGTGGAGCACAGACACTGACACCTACTTATTAGTGCTAAGTAACACACAAATGAAACACTAGAAATGCATTTACCAACACTGGAGCACAAACTTGATGGGCTTTTAGAACAATTAGTGACACAGCAAGCCACATTACTTGTCAGCTAATTGCATTAAAAAGGCTCCAAAAGGCACTATACCACAAAGACAGTTGAAAGGTCCAGCTCATTGATTAAATTTGGTGAGACGATGGCTAGCTGACACCTGGAGATAGATCTAGCTGTATGTCAACATGGCCACACACCTTAGGATACATAAAAAAGTACAAGGGATACTCCTTGCAGTTTTGTCAGGAAGTTGAGAGATCCAGTGCATATATCGAGTGCTGGAAAGACCAGTAAAAGTTACTGCAAAAGCACACACATGCACACTAATAAATAAATAAAAACTCACAAAACACAACAGATGTGTTTTTGGGGAGGCAGTAGCAAACATGTACCTACAGTGTTACATGAGTCGTGTGACAACACGAGGCGAAAGGCCCGGGCCAGAATCAAGTCCACTGCAGCAGGACAATAACTAAATTGTACATGCATTGGACACTCAGTCATATGAACTACAGGGTGCACCGCTTGTTTTAAAAATAACTGAGTGAACTCCCACATAGAAAAATTGGTATGGCCCGGTTCTGGCCCACACTATGTGCTTGAATGACGGCCCATGTGTGGCCCAGATCAGGTTTGCCAGAGGTGGCCCACACATGGGCCAGCACAAGGCCAGTTGCAGACACACTGGTGGTCCTGTGCTGGCCCATGGCATGGTATACCTCGGGCAAACCTGATCTGGGCCACCAAAGGACCATCATTCTTTGCTGTGTGTGGGCCTTGGTAAGTTGTGTGCAGCCATGGGCCAGTTGCCGACACACTGCTGGCCCAGAACAATTTCAGCTCTGGCCCCAGATGTCAGCCTAATGTGTACCTTAATCAAGCCTTGTAATAACAACTTGTGCTGGAACAGTGCAAAAGTAACATGATGAAACACTTTCTCTAAACCGAGTGCTTCCTATCAAGATTCATATACATTCACACTCTGGACACGCAGACTGGAGGAGCTGGGGATCGAACCACTAACCTTCTGACCTTTAGGTGGCCTGCTCTACCTCCTGAGCTGCAGCCACCCAGTGGTAAACATGAGTAAACCCTCACAAGGTTTTGGATAAAGTGTACACTTACAAACCTGCATTTGAAATGTTGGCTAACATAGCCGTATAGTAATGCAACATGGCATTTGGGTCTTCTAACTAAAATCGGAAAATAGGAACATAAATAGTGCCATCATTGCCAGACGTAGCCCACATCTGGCTGACATACACTCTGCCATGACACCAGTCAGTCAGAAATGCCAACTTGATGCCAGATCCAGGCCAGACCTTTTTTTCTATGAACCTGGGCCACATAACCCAAAACACAATCGAGCCAGATGTGGCATGCCATCACATAGACAGTGCCATCTATGCCAGGCCTGGCCCACATCTGGATGACATACCTCTTATCATGCCAGAAGTCAGCCAGCAGTGCCACCTTTATACAAGATCCAGGCCAGACCTGTTTGCTATGTGGGCTGTAGCGCCACCTTTTTTAACCGAAGAAAAACTGAGATGAATGTCAGCAACCAATTTGCTTAAAATCAATAGGTGTTCTGCGGCTTGAGTGAAAACAAAAGTGTCACATCAGTGAGACACAGTTAGTGATGTCTCACTGATGTAATGAAATTAAACAACCTGAATTGTAAAAGATAAAAGCAATCGTGTGGGGTTTACTCGTATGCCTACTACAAATTAGGTGAGTGCTGGCAATCTCAAAGTTGGATTGATGAAGGTGAATTGTTTGTGAAGAAAATACCCCAAAAATGACTGGGCTTGGAAATCTCAGACATGTGATTCCTGCCGCAGATGACTGAAGCAAGCTGGAGCACAACATGATGAAGTCACTGAAAAACTCGAACTTACGTTAGACCATTGAGTTGTACCCACTTATGGAGAGGGAATCATCTGGTGGGGAAAACAAGCAGGAAACAGATGGAGCTAGACGCAAGAACTGTTTATGTGAAACTGTGCTTTTCCATTTTGGTCATTGTTTTGATCTCAAGCTATAAATAAAATAACAGCAAAAAATTCAACTACTAAATGTTTCTGTCCCCAGAAATGTATTTCTAGATCTCTATTTCCTGCCAGCCATAATTTCCATTCATACTTCCACCTTATTTGAATCCTTTGACCCGATCCCCCACAGGCTTACAATATTGTCCTCCTTCTCTCTGCTCTCAATAAATAACACCAGCTAGATCAACACAGACACATCTGGATGGTCTATTGATCAGGTCGAGGCATAAGGTACCGTGGATGTACTGTTAAGCTAGCGACGAGCCTGAGCCCTCAGAACACTAATTCCTACCACTCACATCCAAAGGAAATGAGATGTTTACAGTAAATGGGGCACTTAGCTGCACCCGCTGTGTTCAATATTGATTTAATGAATCGGATTTGTAAATATGAGGAGTAGTGTCAGCTTTCCGTTGTGTGGAAAACCCACTGCCACACAAAGGAGACGCTGGAAGGAGAGAACAGGGATGGTGATGGTGAACAAGAGTCGTGCATTTTATTATTTCAGTGTTAAAATTGTTTCTTTGAACATACAGGTGTTTCAAACTGTTTGGATGGATGCATAAGTTAGGAGTCGTGTAGAGATGACGTGTCCAGCTTCTTTATGTCAGGCCAGGGGAATACATCCTGATAAATTGGGATTATTACAATAGTTTCAGCTTTAACAGTGTTTGGTTTAATGGTCATATTTTGATCAATAATGCTATTATCACCTCTCAGTGTTCCAAACATACTGACAGGAAGTTTAAACGCACAATTAGTCCACACAATACCTGCTTTAACATTAAAGAAGCAATTACGAGTGGCATTTAGAAGACCTGTGTGCGACGGTTTGAGCCCGCAGAATGTTGGGAACTCAGATACTCTTATACGGTAGCTAGCAAATCTTAGCTTCAGACTTTTTAGTGGCCATTGAGAAATGTTAAAGCGATAAGCTTTGTTTGAATAGGATGTGTCAAAGCCCTCCTCGAGGCAGTGAAACCGAAACAATTAGGCAGCCGAAGCTCTTAAAAGCTTAGAACAGTAAACCGTGTGCGAAAAGAGGTATGACGGGGAAATGTGAGGAGTCACCTGTTTTGCTAGTCCTTTGTGATCACCCTCGCCTTGATCAGCACACCGTGAACTCTTGCACTGCAGGCAAGGGAGATACAACTCACCACTTAAACTCATTGACTTTGAAATACGTCTCAGCTCGTGCTCCTGCTTTAACTTCGATCTTCTCTTCTTCGCGGGGAAGAGGCAACAGGAAAAGAGACGCGCTGGGATCCATTTCAAATTTTAATTAGTTGTGTTTTGTGAGTGTACCAGACATACATTCAGACCAGCATTATCCTTTCAAATTTTTAATTAACAGCTGCCTCTTGGTTTCACCACATCAAAAGGTTGGAGTGTGTAATTGCGCCAACGTGTGTCTGTGAGGGCTCTGAGTGTAAATGCGTTTGAAGCTGTCTGTTTTCCAGAGCAAAGGTGTGCAAAATTTTAATACTCAGCATACTGAGTGCTGGATGGATGTCAAAAGAAGTTTACAAAGTGTCAGGTAAGAATGAGGAGGGGACACAGGAGGGAAAAGTCTTAAATACTTAATATCGTACAAGTATTTTAGAGTAGAAAATATTGCCCCGTGCTTTCAAATATCTCTTAAATAGATTCAATATAAAATATATATATTATAGATATTTATATATTAGAGCAATATAAACAGAGAAGAAGTATTTCTACTTAAGTTTAAGTGTGTTTTCTGCTAAAAATGTACACCTCTGCACAAACTGAGCTCAGTTGAAAAAGTTAACTCCATGGAGCCGATCAGTCGGTGCATATTTGGACTAACTGTTAGCGCAAAAGCGGTGCGTTTGAAAATAGTAACATTCACAGCCGTCATTCCTGCATATTATTAGAGAGCGTAGGATACAGAAATGTATGACATTGTCTCCTGCCAGTGCATGCTGACAGTCGTACTCAAGAAAACTCGAGAAACTAATTCAGAAAGTTTTACCTCCCTATAGATTTGAAGCTATAAAAAATAGAAAAGAAAATATACAGTCTTGTGAAAAAGGAGGTTTTGGCAAAACTTTATTTTTTCACAGCAAAACACACACTTCGAGGAAGAAAGTTTGCACAGGATTATGTAGTCCTGTGAAAACCTAACTACGAGGGGGTAAGTAACAGTGGCGCTGATAATTGGAGATGATCGGATATGCTTGATTGATAGACCATCAGCAACTACGTTTCTCAGGAATAATGGGACATTCAGGTGTGTGTACATTTCCCTGTTAGGTGAGATTGTGCAATGGTTGGAGAAAATGCAAAAAACCAAGAGCTACATTAGAGACGCCACAGACCTCGGTTAGCTTGTTAAATGTTAGGTATATAACAGGACATGACCAGCGGCACAGCAGTTTACCAGGCTGGATCTGTAACAATGTCCTGTGGACGTTCTGTATGAGACTAAATTGTAGATGTTTGTCATTTATAGTACCTGAGGACACTGCGATCATTGAGTCGACCATGAATTCCTGTGTATGCCTCTGTATGTATTCTTTGAGCCAAATGCGAGGACATCTCTCTGATAGTCGAACTGAGTCATGCGGCGGAACAATAATCCCAAGCACAGCAACAAATCCACAACAGAAAAAGGCTGAAAAAGAAAAGAATCGAGGCACAATAAAGTCCAAACCTCAACTCGATTGATATGCTGTGGTTGGACCTTAGGAGAGCTGTGCAGAGATGAATCCCTGAAGGAAGAAAAAAGTGTGGGCTAAAGATTTTTCCACAACAATTTGAAACACTTATTAAGTCATACATAAAAATTATTCTTGCCTGTTATAGCAATAATTATTGGTATTGTATTTAATCATGAAGTATACAGAGTTTTTTTTACAGACTGCTTTAACTTTTTGGCTCAGGCTTTATTCAACAAATATTACAAGGTATAATGTGTTATGCGTTGTTGCTCATCTCAGGTTTTAAACATTGCTAAATGCAGTTAGAAGCTACTGGATCATGGGGTGTACTCAGTTTTCCGCAGAAGAGCACAGAGTCCACTGAAATCTTTCTTTTTTGCATGACTGTAAAGGAAGCAATTTGCTCTATCTTGACTAAAATGACATGGTATATGCCGGTAACTTAATGACACAGAGTTTTTATGTGGGAGAGATTCTGTCAAAAAGCACATCGTAATCCAGAGAAACAGGCTGACTGATTGAAATTTATGGATCCCGCTGGAAATGTACAGAAACTAAAGGCCACGTATTGAACACCAGCACTATTTAGAAAGTGCATAAAGCTCCCAGTCCAAGTGTACAATGAATTTGCAGGATGTATCAGATATATCTCCATTAAAACCAATGAGGAAAAAAAAAAGGCAGAACAAAAACACAGCAAGTGTCATGTAACTTGGCCCACTAAATTAGTTATAGCATGCCTAATCAATAAACTACAACTAGGACTTCATGTTGGACATTAAAATCAAGCCCAGTGCTTAAAAGTATTTTCCTCTCATTGCTGGCTATTACGGCTTGATATTTGAAAATAATGAACTCGTGTGTTTACCCGAGGGTGCGAGATAATTATAGGCCTCAGTATTTCTGACTCCCTCCTGTACCAGCAGGAGACTGTCTTCATTAGGACACACTGACCAAGAGAAAACGACTGACCTTTCTGGATTTCCCTCCAAAAAGACTTTTTTCTTCTTCTTCTTCTTTCTTTTTTTTCCTTTTGCCCTTTAAATTTTTACCCCAACCCAGTAATTGACTTTGTGTCTCTTTAAAGCGACGATACAACGCATTAATCACATAATATTGTCAACTGCAGAAAAGCAAATGTAAACAAAGTAAATGTCCAGTTGATAAAATTGTCATAAAAAGCAAATAATTTTCTAGAAAATGTTTTTTTTCCTTTTTTATTGCTACAAACCTAAACCACTGAAGCATTATTGCTTTTTTTTCTGCTTTAGTGCTGGATCACACAAATTACAGAATGCTAAGTTTAAACATGCTAACAATGGTTTTATTCAATTGCTGACGTTTTTGACACAGTGAATCCATAATTTTATTTTTTTTTTTATATTTCTTGACAACCAAAATTAAGGCCCATCACACTTTAGTTTCATATCCTCAGAGGGAAAAATAAATTAAAAAGTATTACAGTTAAAACAATTACACTGGCACGTCTAAAAATGAGAAGCCCGTAAAAAAAAGCTACTTCCACAATACTTGACAAAAATAGAAAATGTTCTCATTTCCTATGTACATTGTGAGACTTTTATGACTTGTACCAACAATGCATTTTGTTTGCAATTTTCCATCGTGCCACAACATCATTATTTGTTATCAAAAAAGAGAAAGTGCTGATTTTCATGAGTAAATTCTTGTATGACAAGTAATAACCTTAATTCATAATTTTTGCTTTTGTTTTCTAAAAGACAAAACGACATTATTACAAACTAACAGGGTGCAAATAAATAAAGACAGAAGAAAAGCAGTAGAAACAGACCACAGACCAGCTCAGTATTGTTGTTAGGAGGAGAGCCAGCTCCTTGAAGGTGAGTTCGGAGCTGGCCTTAACTATAGGCTATGGTCAGTGTGTGGAGCTTGTTCAGTAAAATTGCTCTAACCTTATAATTCCCCATCTCCCACATGCTGTTGCACTCTCTACCATAAACTGAAGTACCAATTTTATTCAATTAAACTTTTATCACAAGCCTGTGGCTGCAATTTCACTCTGTGCCAATGTGGAGTTGTTTAGGTACTCCTTTAAATCCAGGCAGCAAACGGATCAGCTTTGTCTGTTTGGAGTTTAGTTTGTTTGTGGACAATGCCAGGCGTGGGGGATGCGGTGTGTCTATATGTAGTCCAGATGAATTAGCATCCCTCTGTACATAATTGTCAGCTTGATGCCGGAAGGTTTGATCCTGTGTTGACTGAAGCAGCAGTAAAAGGTTGGCGATGTGGATATATTTCAAAGACTAATTCGTCTGTTAAATGTTGCCATTATCAGTGTATAACAAATACTTTAGATGTTTCTCTTAACAACCATTTGAGGCAACAGGTGACACCGTGTTAAGAATTACTAGGCCTATGCACACTGACTACTCTTCATTCTTCATTTGTACTAGATGGCAGTGGTGATTGTGGTGGTCTTCATGGAGGTTTAGTCAGTTATGCTGTTAAGGTGAGCTTAAACTTTGAATATTCAGTCTCATAAAAGTGGATCTACTTCTACCTGACTGAAAAATGAAGCCACTGCCAATCAGACACTTTCCAGATGGCGTTGCATAGCTGATCAAAATCTGATTGGGCATTTCTGGCTTCATAATTCCATCGGTTTTGACAAGATCCCCAGCACACCATGAAAAGGCCTCCACTGTGTTTTACAGCTGTAGACCTGTTGTCACTGATTTCCAGTCCAGTTCTTTTGTAATTTGGCATACCTCAGCTTTTTCTCCCCGTTTGTCTTTCTCAAGAAGGGATTCTTGACAGCCACCCTTCCGCTGAGACCATTTCACCATGTTGCTGCAAAAGTACTATTTTATGCCTGTCCTAATTTGCTATCTTTGACATCTTTTGTAAATTCAAGTCAAGAAACGAGACCAAATTATATGTTTTTGTGACAGGCTCCTAATAACAAAGTGGTACTATGGTAAGTTGTTATGCACAGACACAACGCTAATTCATCCCTTTAGTTTTGGTGCTTTTTTGTGTGCTGCAACGATTTATAGGTCACTGTTAATCTGCCAGTATCGGATTGCGTGCTACCAGTAACGTCATCACACAACCAGATACATATATCCTCACTGTTATGGCACATGTAGCCACTGCAGTTATTCCCCCGAGCGATAGGAGTGGTTACTCAGACTATAACTCCACGTCAGTACTGGAGAAAAAGGCAAAACTGCAAACAAGGAAATTACCAACCCTTCACAGTCTCACCTCCTTCTGTATAATTCTGGGATATCACCAAAGCATAATCATAATCTTGTGTCTTCATGACCAGGTAAAGCAGCAGCTAGTGACAGCCACATGACATCAATTTGATATCAACTTGAACATCATGAAAATATATTTAAAAAAAAAATAGGTGATGGCTCAAGACTTTTGCACAGTCCTGCACTTAAGACACACTGAGCAGCATTGGCACTTATTTTGTACCACTTACTGTGTTTTTCTACATTATGTGGCCAATTAGCACACTGCTTTCACTTCTGATTTATCTCAATCATCTTCCTATTTTTAACGGCTAAATGCCTTTCTATATTCCCTAGGCAGTTGCTAACTGTATTCTGCTTGTATTTGCTAATAAGCAGGTAGCATGCTTTTTCAGCACCTTACAGGATGATGATGATGATACTAAAAGCAGACAGTAAAGATGTGTTTTCCTTAAAAGACATGCAATGATGAAAAAAGATCCAAAACCCCTCCTTGGAGGCAAGGGTCACAGCAGAGCCGGGTGATAACTCTCTCTGACTTCTTTTTAATAACTTAACCATCATAATTTGATCTATTGGTAATATAAAAAAATGGAGCAATAATTTAACATTTGCAATCCCCATGAGCTTGCAATCTGTTATGTCTCTAAATTGTAACAACTCCCCTGTGACTGACAGGACGGTAGATGTCTAGTGCTTCACTCAGACTGCTTTCCATGCTCTGAACCACACGCACACTCCCGACTCATATTTTATACTGCCTGTCTTCCAAGTGTGTAGCGAATAAACTTTTCAAATCTAGGCACTATCTGCATGACATTCATGCCATGTGAAGGCTGTGGTTGGAAGGAGCTCGGGAGCATGCTAAAGGGGGGTGGGGGGGTGGGGGTGGGTTATGGCTCTGTATGCTCTCAGCATTCACCCTTGTTAGCCTTTACCAGTTAGACAATGCCCTGATGAAACATGACAGGACAAGCTTTCA